>JAMKCH010027257.1:0-18267 GCA_023653785.1 Ophioderma brevispina | reverse complement strand
ATGAGGTTTTAGCACTGGGGTCCACTTTTTACATATGTGGTTTTGCATTTTGACCTCTGGAGTTACATGGTTTTTCCCGCCCAGCGACGATATAAGCAATGGAATATCTTAAAGTGACTCCAATTTTTTACACTCAACTGTCCACTATAGGTAGAATTTGATCAAACTTCAATGCATTAATGACATTTTTGGATATCTTCAAAATATACTGAGTTAATTAAAATGTGTATTTTCTCTTTCAATATCACAATAATTGAAACAAAATTGGACCAGTTTATTTCTCAAACTCATATTTTTAACAGAATGGGACCTATTTTTTTTTTTGAATTTTGACTAATGTCTTATGAAAATAAAGTTATTGATGACATAGCCAAATCCATAAAGTGTTAAAGGCACTATCAGTGATTTGCTCAACCGGAAAATAAAAAAAAAAATCCTCAAAAATCACATTTTTGAATGTTTGCAACAAGTTTAAGTATCCCAACATACCTCACAAGTTATAGGACCAAAATCAACCTAATAAGGACAAAATCGGATATTTTAGTCATTGCTGTCCGTACGGACACTTACTACGTAATTTAATGGAGATTCATATCTTTAGACACTGCTGTTTTCTTCCTTTTCTATCAATTTTTCGCTTGGAAAAATAATGTATGAGAATTCTACAGACTTATACTTCACTTTTAAGGTATTTCTGCAAATTTAAAATATTTTGACTCTTTCGGGTGGATCACTGATAGTGTCTATGATGTGAGCTGGTCCTATGAACAATTAAATTCATGTTAGGTCATGAATTGAAGTACAAAAATTGGGTAAAATTGCCTATCTATAGGATACCTCGTTCTGTCTAACCTCGCTCATAGAACATTTTAGCGGAGGGCGGCCAAGAAATCAAAATTTTCAGACGTCGCCATTGGTTGAACACGTAAAAGCGAAATCTTGACGAAAAATTCTGAATTTTTTTTATATGTTGTCAAGGAATATTTTCTTATTCCAAAACCGTTGAAGTTGAAGAATCAACTCCACTGAAAGGGTTATTTCTGAATTGTTTTGTATGTATAACGAACGAGAACGAGGTCGTATGTGGGTCATGGGAACACCCATGACCGACCCACATCAAAGCACCCAAATTGGTATGTGGTTTACACTCAGTATTGCTGCAATTTCTTTTGACATTTTTGGTGAGTTGCTATAATGAATGAGGCTTGGCCGCCACCGCCTGGAAAACTTAAGGCGCTCACAGCGCCACCGTGCGGCCAAGTCATTGAAGCCGGAAAACAGACCGCAGTTCGATAGATCGAGCTGTTACTGAATTAATCGATAACACTTGCTTCGATCTCTATAGGTATTCTCTAAGATCAAACTGAAATTTAAAATCTCTGTCTGTATATTTTTAACGCGACCTCCAATCAGATTGGGAGTTTATTCAAATTTAAACCGAGCAGTTCGGTGTGGGTGGTGTGTGTGAGTGGTCAATCTTGTTATTGTCCAAATTTCGCGGATACACCAAAGATGCGCTTACCGTATTTGCCAGACGCAATCAAACTGGGCCCAGACTAGTATTTAGTAGAAGATCAGCTGTATAGGTCCAGTGACCCAAGTTCTGGCAACAAGGTTTGAAGTGTTCTGTGGTTCCCGGATGTTCTACTGAATATTTTGACTTGGGTTTTTCCGCTTTTTGGAAGGGGTCACAAAGGTCAAATAGGTCAAAAATTCCTTGGGCCTAAGGAATCCAAAAAGTAAGTTTGTGACCTCTGACCTTTAGTAAAAGAGATATGGCCAAAAATGTTAAAAGGTCAACGCAACTTTTAGAAAGGTCACAATTAAAAAAACCAAAACAAAAAGGGTCAACAATGTCTAATGATATGTAGTAATGTTAGTTTCTGATGTTAAATTCAAACAAGCAACTTTTAGCAAATATTGTGGATATGGAAAAGGGTATATTTACGATTCAATGTACTGCGTGAAACTGTTGAGGTCTCATAAAAGATAAAATACTTGTTTAGGGTATTTTTAGCTTGTTTTTTAGAATAGTCGGTGAAAATACGTGTTAGGGTGCTTTTTGAAAGTCCAGTTTCACGCATCATATCCACTTGATAACAAGTGCCCCCCTCGGGCCCCTGATTTTACCCGGAAGTTGTACGAGTTTTGATATCAGATGAATGCCATATTTTTCTCATTGTGTCCTGAAATTGGAGCCCTCAATCCATTTCATTCTTCAAGATATAAAACACAAAAACGCTGTTTAATGGTTAACCATCAATATCAGCACAGTATTGAATAGGGGCGTTGCAGTATTACATTATTGCTTCTACCGTATAAAAAGCCACAAGCTTGTTTCCCACTGTAATTGATAGGGCGTATATACGTTCAAGTGCTAGGCTCTCCTATTAAGTAGAGAACACCAATAGACACTAAATCGGAACAAGCACTTTAAAACGGATATTGCCTGGAATTTACCTAGGCCTATGAGAATATTCGTTGCAGTATTGTTAAAGCTACTAATGAAACGAGCTTTCCCTTGATGCCATAATATGAGGATATGTGTTACTTAAAGATGCATATGGCGGACAAAATCTACAACGATTTTTCCCTCCCACTCTGTAAATAAACGCATGTAATTAAAGGTGCCAAGTCGGGGGGACGAGGGTGTGGATCACAAATGCCTTTAAATTATAATAGTAGGTGTTCAGCGAAACTGAAGTATCTCTATTCAATTATGATGGGTTGACAATTGATTTAAATTGCCAATTTACCATGACAATTTTAAAACGTCTATTGCTTCACATATCTTAAATGAATATAATAACAGGATTGTATATCAGATTATCTTAAATGATATTTATTGTTCATTGCTAACCACGTCC
The DNA here is from genome assembly GCA_023653785.1 of Ophioderma brevispina. Classification (NCBI taxonomy): domain Eukaryota; kingdom Metazoa; phylum Echinodermata; class Ophiuroidea; order Amphilepidida; family Ophiodermatidae; genus Ophioderma; species Ophioderma brevispina. The sequence goes on along the minus strand of JAMKCH010027257.1, from coordinate 15,400 downwards.
TTGGGGGGGGGGGGGGGGGGGGGGGGGGGGGGGGGGGGTGGGGGGGCGGGGGGGGGTGGGGGGGGGGGGGGCGGGGGGGGGGGGGGGGGTGTGGAACATAAGACATTAATATCATTATAGTATCCATTGCATGTTAGGATACACTACTAGAAAACATCTTTCTATGTTGGGTATTCAGTGTGGCCCGTAATCGACACTTACAGTGTTATGTCACCAAAGTATACATATCGCTCGAGGGATCGTTGAGAAAAACTGTAGTGTGCTGTACGCTTCGTGTAGGAAATACTAACGTGTGTAAAAACGTCGTCGCTTTAATTTTATATTGCTCCACATTATCACGAACATATATCACGCAGGTTTTGGCCACTATTTGATGGGAAATTACTATTTTATATAATCAGAGTCAGTAAAATAGCAAAAATATCAATTTTTCCACCCTATATCCGTTTTGTAATATTTTCCGCACTTTATGACGTATCGTGACGTCATAATATGATATTGGACTCATTTTGTATACAATCAGAAAGGAAGAAACTCTAAACCTATCCTGTGGTACAAATTTAAGAATCGCATGTTAATAATAATAATTGGCATTATATGGCGCTCTACTCAAAAGGGTCACAGGGCCTAAAGAGAATGGCAAAACTATTGCAACGTTAGACAATGGAGAAACAGAAAACGGCAAACATAATCAGAAAGTAAGGTAAGTTAATCTTCATAAACGGTCAATGAAACTGTCTCCTCGTTTAACAGGAAGCTCCTTCTAGGCCGGAGCAGCGACAACACAAGAATAGTCACCGCTCTCGTCCGAGAGCGAGGAACGATGGCTCCTAGTATCAGCGGTATGTGGTCTGTTTTCATCCGTTATTGTGACAACAATTTGTTTACAGATTTGCAATCGTTCTTCTTTCGGCCATGATTATCTCATTCTCTATAGGGTTATTGCCAGGGAATAGGGATGAATGGTTTTGGAGTGAAGATCCATATGGATTTAAAAATTACAAAAATAAATAGCTGGAAGCATAAAATTAGTGTTTACTTAATCAGGTTATGGTTTAAGCTATAAGCAAACGTACTCTTCCCTTCTACGATTTGTCATAACGAGTCAGAAAGTAATAATGATTACATAGGGCATTGAACGTTTAACGACATGAATCAGAATCGGTGTTTGAACGTCGGCTTCAAAGGTGGTATCTCAAAAAGTAATATCGGATTTATAAATATCGGCAACGGCATGCGGTTTTCTGCAATTATAGCACACCGAACAAAACCATATACGTGTTTACAGCGTCACCTCCACCAAAAGACCATACATTGCCAATATTCTCTCTAAAAGCTATATTGCGTGTGCGTGGAGCAATTACTGTTCGAAGGGGGCACAGTACCAAATAATTCCGACCCAATTCTTATGATACAAGGATTACCACTGTGTGCTTCTTTTTACATTATGAATTACTCCTTGTTTTAATGGATTTATGTTTAAAATTGGATATCATTATGTGCAAAATTATGCATTGGACATAAGGAATACCAACATCTCCAGCTCTCCTCTTTAATGGACCAATCACAAATGCCTGCTCATTGGGAGCTGTGAGAAGGATGGAGACAATGAAGACATACTAGCTGGTGTCTACAGGTTAACAATGGATACTTTCCGAATTTGCATTTATACATTGATACCAGGATTCTAATCTGCTTTTATATTTGTTTCGATTGACTGTGGAGTTTCTGATAGTGATTGCTGAACTTGCTTATTTCTGCTTATTGAAGATTTGTGATCACTGCTTTATCTCTTCACAATGGATTACTGCCGGTGACTCTCCTAATTGCCTTGCTTGTATTTGCAAGTCCCTCCCATTAGGTCCACCAAGCCTACACCAGATTGAGACTAGCAAAATCTCAGTCGTTTCTATTACCATGGAAATGGAAACTTTACCACACATCTCCTAAATTCCTCATTTAAGGATTACAATGTTAAATCAACTGGTCTTTAACTTGAACTCTTAAATCCATGGATGTAAACCCCAAAACCCTGGGCCTACAACAAATGTTACAAAATATGCTAATGCTGATCAACCTGCCCACAACACATGCCGCCCGTCACGTTTATAGTACTGCTCCTTGCATTCTATTAATTCCTTATAGAATGAATAAACTTACCCCAAGTTCCCAGTGATACATGGAACATAATAACATCGCTCCAACTAAGACCCGTTTTCCACTTAATCGTCGTGGTCAACGCGGGTGGGAGGACGTAAACCATGGAACAACACAAATTATCGTGATGTTCAGAGTACCCCTGACCTGTCTGCACTGAATCAAGACGTGAGGTCTTTCTTATTGAAGACCAAACCAGATCAAGAAATCTGAGAATCTAGCAAACTGCCTGGATCACAAATCACACACTTCAAAAGAACTTAAAGCTGCATTATGGAATTCCAGATCCATGCGCCACAAAACCGTTTCTGCCCTATGACTTGTTCTTGAAAAATGTATTGATATTTCTTCAAACCGAAATTTGGCTATGTGATGATGACCCTGTTATTATTGGCGAATCCACACACCTCCCTCATATTCCTTCCTAATGTTCCTCGAACTCAAACTGAACTCTACGGCGGATTGGATACTGTTCAAATCAAATCTAAAATTATCACTCAAATTGACAAATCTCAAAACAAATCTTTTGAAAATGCCAATTTCGATGTTGTAAGATGTGTTACTATTGTTGTTGTATATAGACCGCCTCCATCTGTAAAGGGAAAATGGGTAAAGAACAAAGGACTTTCTGTGAAATTGATGAGTTTATTTCTGATGTAAATATGACTGCAAACAAAATTGTAAGTTTAGGAGACTTTAACTTGCATATTGATGTGTCCCACAAAGTATGATGTTGTATCTTTCATGAGTCGCTATAATTCAATTAATATGAATCACCATGTATGTGGACCAACTCACTAAAGAAAAGGTCATAATCTTACCTGGTTATTACTAGATGTGATTGATGAGATTATCAAAAATTGTAAAGTGCGTAAATGTCTTAATGCTGATCATTATGTGTTTATTTTGATGATGCCAAAACCAGACCACCTATTCAACACAATCACTTCAACTAGCTCGTAACTTCAAAAATATAAACATGTGTTCATTTCTTATTCTGATTAAACCCATGAACTTCTTCATTACTTATTTGACCATGGTGATGTGACATTGCTACAATTAATTTGAAAAATGTATTGCAAGGAGTAATTGATAAAATGTACCACCCACCATCAAAGTTAAAAAATCAGGCCACTCTCTCATGGTACAACACAAGATCAAAGGGTGCAACGAAAATTACGCCGCCACGGTGGCGAGAAAGTGGAAAAAACAGGGACACAGAAGAAAACTAGAAAAAAAGCCTATAAAAGATCAACACTCATGGTAAATAAACTCATTCAGAAAACCAAAGAAACTTATTTCAAAGATAAATTGGCTGATTGCTGACCAAAAAGGTGTTTTCCAAATAATCAATAGCTCCCAATAAGGAGGGAAAAGTGCTTCCTGCCTGTGAAATATAAAAAGGCTGTAGTGAATCATTCGCGGAATTTTCTTTGAGAACAAAATCGTAAAAATATAGGAACACCACCTTGACAAACCAAATCAATATGAACTCAGTTCACATATACTGAGGAACCACCCGAATACAATCAAGAGATGACAGAATTTCCTCCAGTGTCAGAGGATGACCGTAGGAAAGAAGTTCTGTAAATTGCAAAACATAGTTGTTCACGGGATTTATACCAACATGGCACCTTAAACTAATGCATCACACCAATTACTGCCTGCCTTAACATCCAATCATCAATTGTCGTTCAGTATGGACCTTTCCCAAACAGCTTTAAAACAAGCTATTGTTTCGCCACTCATCAAAAAACTACCTTGGACCCTAATGAACTGGCAAAAAAACTTACCGACCTGTCTCAAATTATCAAATGTTTTCAAAATTTTGAAAAAATGTCCATGCCCGAGGACTTAATACCCAACTGTCTAAAAATCACTTGCTTGATCCACCCCAATCTGCTTACAAGCCTATTGCATGGCACTGAAAAAGCCCTCCAGTCAAAGTGAAAAAATGATTTGCTATGTGCTATGGACAGACACAAAGCGGTTGACCTTGTTTACGGGATTTAAGTGCCGCCATTTGACCACCATTGATTGGACATTTAGATGATAGACTGACAACATACATTTGGCATTAAAAACACAGGAGTAGATGGGTCAATCATACATACGTCAACGTACAAGTAGACTTTGTGTTGCGGGCAAGTTTTCAAGAGCCATACCATGGAGGATTTGGACTTACCCCACAAGGTCTGTGGGTAGGCCCAGGGACTTTAGTTACTATACTTACCCTCTTGGTAATAATAAATAAAAGAAAAACATTGGACTAACTATCACATATACGCAATGACACACAAATTTACACAGATTTGATCCAAAACTACCTGGATAAAACAGTGTCACTGCTTTATTCAAACTGGAAGCAGCATTAAAAGAATAAAAAAGAGTGGATGAATGTACAATAAACTCAAAGGGAATGAGGGAACAAAACAGAATTTTTCATGGCTGGCTCCAAAAGCACTTTAAAGCAGTCTTCAAACGTATCCGCTGAATGTATGAGGAACTACTATTGTACCATCACCTATAACGTTCGTAATCTGGTTGGCGGTGTCCACTTTGATTCAGATCATCAATGTCCTTGCCATATTTCTAAACTTTCCAAGTCACTCAATTTTCATCTCAGAAAAACATTGCCCGTATCGCTGTCACATCGATGAGGAAACATGTAATAATGCTGTAAGATCACTTGTAATTTAAAACTGGACCTTACTGCAGCTCACTAAATGGTATTAACTTAAAAGAAAAAAAGGAGACTCCAATCTAATCAAAACAGGGCTGCAAAGATTATATTTCAATTCAAAAACCCCCTGAGGGAGCACCCTCATCACACATTAGTAACACAACTTCCACTGGATTACCTGTTTATGAAGAACATTTTAAACTCCGTACACGTAACATATAAGAGCAAAAATGAAGCCGCACCAATATACCTTGATAATATCTTCCAATGCCGATATCAAACTTAAACACACAATTATCTTCGATCCCATGCCGACAGCAATCTTCTCGTTTCAAAAGAAGAAACTATACATATTAACGGTGACAAAGCTTTCCGCCATTCAGCACAATTTTTATGGAACAAGTACCTGCAACAATGCGTATGTCACCTAACCTTAAACCATTTCAAAGCAAAATTGAAAAATATGTTTTTCCAAATTAACTTAAATTATGTATGTTGTGGGTTTTTAAAGATCGTAGCTTTAGAATTGAATGAAACTTTCAAAACTGCATTCAACCTTACAATTTCGATTAACTTTACCGATAAGCGCACGGTGAAGAGTGTCGCCGCTATTTTCGGCTGTCACGAATGCCTCATAACCGTTTCCGACCAGGGTATTCTTCCGGGGCCTATGTTAGCACACGAATCGAAAGTCACTAATTTTCCTTACTTAAGAGTAATGTTACTTGCTAGCGCTTGCATTTTGATAATAACATGCTACCCTCACGGAAAACCGATTCGTGTTTCACAGGACACCAAAATGTACACAAATTAGGCCTTGTTTTTTTTACCGGCAACTAAACTACAATTACACCAAAACCGTGGAGTGATTTGGTACTGTGCTCCCTTGAAGTTCGGCAAGAGCTCCTCGAAGTTCGAGCGTCCACAAACACGCTCTCTCCTGATTTAAACCTAAATTAAACCACGATATACTCTTAGGACCATATAAAAAATTCGAGTAAAACCAAAAACAAGCAACAAGAACGACAGATATCCCAAATCAACATTCCTCATATAATCAGGCTTCTTACCAGGCAGTTGGTTTTAATGTGATTTTTTTTAATGCTGTACTACTGCTTGTGTGCTTGTGTACATGTTTATGGATTTCCTGTAAATTATAACCTTTTTGTGAGGTATATTGTAAGCCAGTACCATCAGCTTTGCTGTTTGTTCTGAATTCGGTTACCGTTTAACTAAATATAAATAAGTGAAAAGGTACACTGTATATTAACTAATAAAGGTAAAACAGTTTTGTTTGTAATAAGAAGTTCGGATACACAGGTGATGATGTATCTTGGCCTTGTCCGATCCCCTTTTAGATTTCATTTGGCTTTCTCTACTTTGATAATATCGTCGGCCGGCGTCACATAGTGACGTATTCGAGCAGTTAGGATGTTTGGAAGAAGAATTGGGGATATACGGTTTTGTACTACTGTACAAATTCACCAAAATTCAAACATGAAATTGGCTTAATTAGTAAATTAGTACGCGTGGCTCAAGGCATCCATTTTTTTTGTTGCGGTAAAAATATCATTTTGGAAAAAGTGGGGGCGCTCTTCAAAAAAAGTGCCAATATTGCTTTAATACAGTATAACGCACTGATGCGTAATTTCATTCATCTACATTCGCTGTCAAAAGCTGCTGGCAACATAACGATACGTTGGGGGAGTGGACTGCAATCATGCAACATGTTTAGTCCGGTAAAAGTAACACTCGGATTCCTTAAATATGTCATCAACTGGATTGGTATACATACTAAAACCTTGTGGGCTTAAATGGAGCCCGGGGGGGGGGGTGGGAACCCCAAAACTATGAAGAATTTGTTGATGGCTAGGCATAGCAAGTAATCAGCACTGCGATCGGTGATACATGATCTCAATCAGGTAGGGTAAACGAACTGAATCCCAAATAATGGTTATTATTTCGAGCCGGAGGTCCAACCGCGGCACGCGTGCCATTTGCGGCCAGTTAAGAGCTTGCATGCGGCCCGCGATCGGCCACTATTCCCATAAAAAAAATAAAATGCATAAATTTATCACATATAGAATTTTAAAAAAATGTAGCATTAAATAATCTCACACATTGAACCACAAAGAAAGCAAATACCCATGGGAAAAACACCAAAAACACCAAAACCTTCACCAAATTCACACCAACCATCCACCACCTATGCCCTATAACCCACCCCCCAACACCCCCCCCCCACCCCCCCCCCACCCAAGACAACACCAACCAACACACGTGGTCAAACAGAGTCATCCCCATATTACACCCCTTTGTACGAATTCAACAGACTTCGTTATGGATAATTGTGCAATGGGGTAATCTGGTGGTACTGGCGTGCCCCAAATATGGTCTCATTTTCAGCCTTCTGGTATATGGATGTAGAAATGCGGTACTTTTCAAAATGTTTAAAAATGTGTCAGAAAAATCAGTCCAATTTCCTCCAATGTGAAACCCATTTTCTAATAAAATGTTGGCCCAAAATTTTCTATCAGTCCAATTTTCGCAATCTGAAGTCAAAAATTTTGTTCCCCCCCCCCCCCCCCCCCCCCCCAAAATCTGCTTATAAAATGTGACATTCTTGGAAAATTTGTGTCAAGTTTAGTTCCCAAATATTTTCTCAGGTTTATAGCTATGGGTCCCTTTTACGGCAAAATTGGTGATCGAATGGGGCCTATTCAGACTCTGATCGGAGGTACGTCTCTCTACCAAAACAAAAATTTTTGAACCCCCCTCGCTTATTTGATTGCGGCCCCCGCACTAGTGTGATTCAACCAATCCGGCCCCGGCGTCCAAACAGGTTGGACACTCCCGATTTAGAGTTAACAAAAGCTTTGCGAGATTATAAAATTAACCCTAAATTGACGGCGCCTTATCTAGGGTTAACAAAGCTGAAACCCCAAAGGACGCGCCTTATATAGGGTTAACAAAGCTGAAACCCCAATAAAGGATAACTGGAGTTAACAAAGTCTTATTGAGATAAACAAAGGCTTTACCCCCAAATAACACTATTGACTGCAGTTAGCAGAGTTGAACTACAAAGACGGACCGTATCCTGAGAGATTAAAAGAGCTTCATCCCTCAAACAAACGGTCGTAGCTAGGGGTAAGTCAAGAAAGCTTATGAGAAAGGAACCATCGCCATGCGTTAAATCCTTCATCTCTTTCTACTTTCCTTGGTTCCTAGGCATGTGAAATCGGAGGATTGGATGTGAGTCCGCATTGCACTCGTTATCTTCTGTTGTGTATTAACGACGACTTCAGTCTACTTTTCATTTTTATGCTTCGATTTTGATACACGTCATATTAGGAACTGATTCGATTGAGTCGTAGTTTTGTCTAACTATTGGTCTTCAGTTTCTAAAGAAACGCTGAACGCCTTTTAATACACATGACAGTCCATGTTGTTGTAATGGGAAATTCAGAGTTTTGTGTGATTTTTACAACTGAAATATAAATAAAGTTGGCAATTTGTCTGCCAAAAAACATGGAAAGCGTAAGGTTGATTTAAAAAGAAGCTCCAGTTGCTTCATATTACTGTATAAGAAATTTTCTAAGGATCATCACTATGTGGAATTGTTTTGTAGTTCAAAAAAATAAATTAATTAATGAAAAAACAATTTCCATCGCGTGCTTGGAAAAAAAAAAAAATAATGGGAATTCTGGGGAAATCTGCGAGTAAATAAATAAGTGGATGTATTTACAAATTAAAGTAGACAATGAGCTGATGCCTGATACTGAGGTCACGCCTGCACGGTGATTGTGCATACTCAGCCAACTGATTGACTGTACAACACGACTCGCTTTCATTCTAATTTTACCATGGCTGGATGGTTGTATCCATGGCGACACGTGAAAAAAGAAGGTAGGATTTCTTTCCATGTGAATGATTTTTGAGTTTAATCTTGCAGACCTGATTGCAAATTCCCCTGATTCCCACATTTTGGGTTTGATATTTTATCCCCATATGTGATGTGACCAAAAGTTTTTGCTATGTAGTTTTAATCTAATACATACTTGGTTAACGCTAATCTTTTTGGTAGTTCTGAGTACGAAATGGTAGTTATTATATCGGGTTAGAGGTACAACCCTTAGAGGTCTTATAAAACTTTTGTTTGAGTAATTTCTTGTTGTAAAAGTTAGCCTTATATAATCTGGCTAGGTAAGAATTCCTCTCGGGTTGGTAGGCCAGGATTCTTTGTTTTGTCGTTGCAGGTTTCTCGACCCGTCATGATTTGTGCCACGCGAGCACGCGGGGGGGGATTCTGTGCTTTTTATGATGTTTTGCATTCATGTATTGACAGGCACCTTTAGCTTACTCGATGTATTTCTCTTGAAAAATTTGTTAGAGCATGCCCCCGTTAGAAAGTGAATTGTCGATCAACTTTAAAGTGATTTTCCCGACTTGGTCTTTATGGTTTAACTACACGGTAGGTTAAACCAAGTTAATTTCTTTTCCGGGGTTGTTTTTTCGTTTCATGGTGGGGGTGTTTTGTTTTATGTTATCGATCTTTATATTCATTGCTGAGGGCCGGTGTATACGGGGCTGCTTTCTTAAATCATCTCCCAGTAGGAAGATTGAAGCAGATTCGTTTCCGAGTGTTGTTGAAGGCTGATATTTATCTCAAGATAGTTCACAGATGTCTTTCACATTTTAAATGTACCACATAGATCAATGACTGGAAGATCGTTAAGTAAGGGGTCCCTTTTACAGTTTGGTTTTTGGTCAATTTTATTGCAACTTATTAATTGGAATTGAGCAAATAACAAAAAAATCAACCTCAACATTGCAGGAATAATCAGGGAATTATTTACAATTTATGTGACAAGAAAAACTCGAACATACACTGAAAAGACCACGAGCGGGCTGCACAGTAAATAAGATTGGCGGATGTAGCAGTGCAGGAATACAACCCAACGGAACAGCTCAAAGTTATTTAACTTAGCTCATACCCAGGGTATACACCCCAATTATCCTATGCTCTACAGGATATTTAAAAAGATTTGACTTTCAAATGAAAACAACACAGTTTTGCCAAAAAGGCAGGCACGGATCTTAGGGAGGGGGCGGATATGGGGGCGGCGCCGCCTCCCTCTATTCTGCAAAATGTTGCAAAATCAGCCATTTGGGCAAGTTTCAGCCTCAGCCCCCGGTAATTTTGACGTTTTTAAATCCTGGATCCGTCCCTGAAAAGGCATTCTCCAAATTTTAGATTGGTTACTGTTTATATTTTAGATATATTTTGTGACTACAATGTTTAAAATTGCAAATTAACATATTTGTTCTAGTTCAGGTCCAGATAATATTTGTTGTTGATTGATAAAATCTCGCTATATTTGTGTTAAAAGTATTTTAGGGGTAATAATTCGTCGGGGCCTGAATGACAAGAAATTGTCGAAAGTGAGTCTTTGGTAAATTTGAAAGAGGGGTATTCTCGCATAATTTAACATGTGTGTGAAGATATGTGAATGTGATTAAAAAGGTGTGTAATTAGAAAAAGAAGATAACGTCTGTGCAATGCGCTTTTTCGCTTTAATGCAGAAAACCAACGGTAAAACAGGGTGGCACTTGGTTGGTCTTGCATTAAACATTTTGCCCTTTTCAGTGACAAGACCAAAGTTAATGACACTTACGTTGGTCTTGCAATAAACATTATTTGCCCCGTTTCAGTGCAAGACGAACGTAAGGTTCTGCACCTACGTTGGTTTGCATTAAACATTTTTTGCACCTTTTTAAGGCAAGACTAATAAGTAAGTGGCACTTACATTAGTCTTGCATTAATAAACCGTTTTGGCCTTTTCAGTGCAAGACCACTTGCCACATTTACGTTGGTTTGCAATAAAAGAACATACTGATTCACTCGTTCTCTGTTTGTAAATACATATTTAAGTAGTTTATCAAGGAGAAATTAATTCATATCATACAAATTACATTTACTAATTGTATTACTGCTATTAATTATGGACACACCACCTATAGAAGTCAATAGACACACAAAATATACCTACTGTAAAATTAGTCAAAGTGCACTTACGTTGGTCTTGATCAGCCGACAGTGAGGGTTGTGCTGACTGCTAATTAAATAAAAGTCTACCAACACTCAATTATGAGTATTGACAAAATATAAGGCGGAGTGTGAAGTTTATATGGGGGGCCGGGGGGGGGCAGGGCAGATTGCGTTTTAGGTGGATCTTATAGTTATGACATATCTTAAAGACTTTCGAAAAAATATGTCTGCTCATCCTCAAATCAATAGTTAGTAGCTACTTCATTACATAAAAAAAACCAAAACAAGGGTTGTAGATTAGCATTCTGATGTGTGTGGGTATAATAAGATAATCAATTCTGTTTTTAAATTACAGGGCTTGAATTCGGAATTAGCCTAATAAGAAAAGGAAAAAGGGGGGATCATTCTAAAACATTTACCTCAAATGAACTCATCTTTGTAAACCACTCCAAATGGAGTGGTTTGTACTTAAAAGAGCGAATCCTACTCAAAAAAGAGAAAATCACTCCAAAAATGAGTGGATTTACCACTCGTTTTCGTGTGTCCTTCGTTTCACCCTCAAAGTGTGTCCTCGTTATCTCCTCAAACGAGCTGGAAAATCCACTTTTTGAGGGATTTTTACTCTTTTTGAGTGGAAATTTGCCCTTTATAAGAACAAACCACTCATTTTGAGTGGTTACAGAGTGAGTTTTCACTCTTTTGGGGAGTGGAAATTTTCAATCGTTAACATTTAGAGAGTGATGTTGCACTCGATATGGTTGTACAGGTTTTACTGCAACCGCAAAATTTTTAAATTTTGACCTCGTATAAATATTCCCCCTTATATTTTATCACAACCCGATGAATTGCAGGTTACAAAACACTTGTTTGCCCGCTTTTAACCAAAAATGCTACAACATTATTTTTTTGTGCTCTTCCTGGACAGTCTATCTTGAAAATTATGTAATGTTGATTGTATCTGATTTTTTATTACGATTGTGTTGCATATTTATTGCTGTTTATAATCTAGCGTTCGCTTATTGTTTCTTACGTTTGTAATCGAAGTTCTTTGAAAAAAAATCAAGGAAAGAGTTCCAATGTCCCCCCTTTAAAAATTGTACAAGAACATTTTTGGTTTATTTATGGCCTTACACTAACAAATACCCTCATCTAAGGCCAAAAATAAAAAAAATACTTTGGACTGGTATAACTTTGAAGAGGGTACATAGGAATCGTTTGCCCAAATGAAAATGCATAAAGAGCTTCGAGGCCACGCGTTTCGATGTTCGATTTGATTAGTGTTTATAGGAATGACACATTATAGTTTGTGACATTCAATGTAAGAAATAAATAATATAATTAATAATGTTTAGAAAGTTGTCTGCCTGGAATTAGAAGAAAAATGATACTTCTGTTACCCACTGAAATAGGATTATTTCTAAACACATTTTACGATCTTTTACTCTTCTTTTACATTCGCAAACTCACCTGTGTGTCGTTATAGGACCATTCTCAACTCGTATTCAGGCAATATATTTTCATTCCTCTCATGATGTGATCTAAAGCCATTTGAACAGTACGATAATCCCACTACAATCCCAACCTCCACCAAACGAGAAGTAGCCGACCTATGTAGAGAGGTATCTTTGCTACAGGCTCGTCATCTACATGGAAAGATGTTGTAATATCGGAATATATGGAAATGTTACCATCAGCAGAAACGGTTGTTTGTTCTACACGTTGAGCAAAACAGCAAAGTTTGAGGCTAAGAGTCAATATTATGAGCAGTGATTTCCAATGCATCATTTTCTGTCTGTGGTAATAACTCGTTACTTGGTAAATGCACTCGACGCAGCGCAAACACTCATTGTCGATATTTGATTGTATTTTATTCGCATCGACTGAACGCCTATTGCACATGCGTTGGAATTGACGTGTAATTCGGTGTAAAACAGATCTATTCTATCATTATTTAATATATTTTAAACAATGGTTCGTTTTATGAGTTTACATATCCACCTTCATTTATGGGACGGGGGTGTCTCACATTTTGTTAACCAATGACATCCATCGATTTACTAATAGCTCCTAAAACAGGAGTGGACACGGGATTTTTGGCTCTGGAGGCTGGACCTACTAGAAAACAGTCATGCTTTGGCCGAGGTTTGGGCGAAATTCGTAGAATTTGAGAGTAAACTGAGTAGTGGTGAGTTCAACGGACGCAGCTACAAAACGCGCCAAGGGTAAAAAAAAATCACTAATATGCCAAAATAAGGGAGGTGTTGCGAGGTGTACCAACTAGGCGTGTGGAGGGGAAATGAGACACAAGTGTGACAGAAAAAGGTACGAGAGCTACAAATTACAGAGTCACAGTGTACAAATCGGGCAAAAACATACTGTAGGCCTGTAAGTAAATGTAAGGCCTGTATGGTACAAGAAAAACAATGCACTGGGAAAGTAGTAATACGAATATCTGTGCGCTGTGAAAAAAATGCCAGAAATACTGTTGCAAAGGATGTGAACAATGCACAAATGGCAATTCAAAGAAGCTTAGGAAAACATCTACAGTAGAGAATAAGAGGACCGTTGAGGAGGACAAAGCATTATGACCTTGAATAGTGGGGGACTGTAGTGCACAGATCTTATGTGAGTGTGAAAAAATCTGGATAAAATTGTGCATTTTGGTACACAAGTACTTTTACATTGATAATCAAAAATATTGATGGAAGCACTTGCTACACCCCTTTCATGGCCCCCGCTTGGATTTCAAGGTACACAGGGGCAAAATTTTTAAAGGTTCCGAGTCTGTTGAAAAAGCCACACCCATATGTCTGTTGGTTACAAGGATTCCGAAAAGGTATAGTTTATACTCCCTGTGACTTATAGTTTAGGGAAGTATGGGGGTAAAAACTGTAAAACTGGTAACAAAAGACAATTTTGGTTGTACAGGGGTCAAAATTAAATTGTTCCAATTTTTGTAAAAATGTCGGTTCAAATGTGGTTAGTAATAGGAATGAAATATAGGATAGTTTTGATATATACGTGTTTGGTTATTAACCAAAATGGCAAATATAAGCACAGCTTTGGCAGCTAGGATCTATTGACCTGTGACCTATTTTGTTGGATAACGTAAAAACTAAGCATAACCAGATAAGGAAAACTATTCTTATCTTCAATCATTACTAGGGAAACAATTGCACCACATATTAACTGAATCAAAGCAAGTTTAACTTTGGAGCCCATGTACACACTAAAAATGACTTTTTTACCATTTTTTACAGTTTTACCCCGTTAGCTCCGGAAATATAAGCCATAGAAGTGCAAACTATACTTGTTGAATCCTTGAACCAGACAATTACCATGGTGTGCTTTTTATTTTAAACACATTCGGAACCTTTACATTTTGACCCCGTATAACCTGAAACCCAAGCTGGGGGCCATTAAGGGGGGTTGGCCAAGTGCTTCCAGGCAATTTTGGATTGTCAATGCCTAAGGTACTTGTGTGCAAAAAATTAAACAATTTATAGGAAGCTCACACTCTCTCATACATCCCCTGCTAGAAGGTCATATGAAGGAAAACGAAGCTTTACAATGTAAGGGCTACAAAGAAAATGTGCTTCGAATGTATGTCAATTTTCGTCATTGCAGAACCTTATTTATTTGATACTGTATGACCTTTACTGACTTTCAGCTGACTTCTATTTTTACTGTATTTAATATTATTTTATGTATTCCATAATATAAAATGCTTCATTTGATTCACACGTTATATTGTTCAAAAAACAACCTACATTTGACATAATTATGTTCATAATAATAAAAATATGGTGTGAACATTGAGCTACTGTGATTTTGTACTTTTTTTAATCTACATGTATTCAATGTAATTTAAAAATAATTCAATTGGTACCCAAATATGATTTTTATATCACAAACAAACATCATCATGCTTTCATGCTTTTATCAACATTATAATATGACATAAATGGCATTAAAGTGACCGTTGAGGGACCCCTACTTCCTTTTTACTTTTGGTATAATTGTTTTGGTATTCTATATGCTAATAGTTTGGGTTTTTCCCAAGACTTATATTTGCCAAAGAGTTTATAAACCGCTAAAAGCAAAGTCAGGATTTACAACACTCCTTAATTCGTGTAGAGGTTTGGATAATGGTCTGACGCAAATATTCAATGTTATACACCAAATTCGTCGATATAATGATCCATTTGCCAGGTTTCAAACGAAATAAAGACAAACAAGGTAGTTAAATTTTTAATAACCTTCGCACTATTGGGTCCGAATATTCTACAGGTATAAATATGAGAAGAGGCTGATAATCGTGGGCGTGAATTTGTTGAAACAGTACAACTCTAACAAACCCAGCCTACAACCAAAAGCCTACGAAGCATGCTAATTCTGTTTATATGGCCCTCACAAAATGGAATCTAAATTTTACCCGCATCATAGTTACATATGATTTGATCCCAGGAACAATATTTTAGCAATTTTTTTTAACAAACTTTTCCCGGATC
>JAMKCH010027256.1:0-126811 GCA_023653785.1 Ophioderma brevispina | reverse complement strand
TGACTGACAGGCACCCATTTAAGCCACCAGTAGTGTAGTACCTCTGCAGCTACTCCTCGGAGTACCTTCACAGGTATTCCCCTACCGGCTGTCTAGTAGGCAGCACTTTGGACCATAGAGGGCGCCAAACATGTCATTGATATTTACGACTTTCTGATCATGTTCAAACTTAGTAACGTCTATATTTGAGTTGAGCATCACCGAAAACCCTTATATATGACATTTTGTGACCAAAATGTTAAATAATGGATAAAATTACTAAAATAAGCACACAGAGCTCAAAGCTCATTTGCATAGGAATACCCACGCAGGTACTCCTGCATGGGGTGACTAGTGGTTAAGCTAATGCGTGTGTACCTAGGTGGATGATTACCAAACTTTTGCGGCCGGTGATGTGGTACCCATGCGGGTGGGTACTCCTTGGCTACTTAACAGGTACTTCAAAGGTACTCCCATGAAGAAATTGGTTGTGTAGGCTAACCCATCATTTCGGCAGGTAATCTTTTACGACAGGGTAAGACATGGCCTGCGTTTTCGGCATGTATATTTGACGAAAAACAATACTGCTGCACGGCAAGCTTATATGTCAAAACACCGGTTGCTTCGGCATATCCTCGCACCACTGCAAAACATCGGGAGACTAAAAATGGTCCAGCACAGATATGCCAGATTCACCTTCCACGATTACAGAATAATGGAAGCGTAACTTCAATGCTTAACCAACTGCAATGACCATTCCTGCAGGAAAGAAGAGCACAGACAAAAACAGAAATTATATTCCGCATTATGAATGAACTTGTTGATATCACTACGTCCTTCTTGACACCAACTCCACAATTGCGTGGTCACAAACAGTAGTTCCTAGTTTCATTCGCCCGAACACACATCTACCAGAAGTCCCAGATGGCATCAGGCTCTGGAATGCATTACCCTAGCAGCTTGTCTACAGTACCTCCCTGCATTATTTCAGAGGGCAGGTGCAGTCATTCAGCTTCGTTAGCTGTCACCTCAGTTTTTAGCCCACAGTAGATTAGCTCAGCACTGTATATACAGGGTGTATAAAAATCAGCATTAAAGGGGGATGGCCCAATTTAAGTATATGAAGTTTTCATCTTGATGGATTAGCCTTCACTCCAAAACCCCATCTGTAAAGTTTCGCGCCTATATTTCAATCCGTTTTGATGCGAGAGGTAAAAACGTGATTTTGTAAGCCCCATAGAGTAATGTGTAAAATTAGTATTGGTCGACCAAAATGGGGAACAGTTTCGCTCATAACTTCCATACAAACATCCTTTGGCTGTAAGGTTTCACGGGTAAATGAGAAAAATAGTGACTTTCTTCTGATACCAAAATAATGACCACTTCCGGTAAAATCTGGGGCTTCTGGGGACGAGGCTATTAGCGATCGGGCCATGGACCTTTAAATCCTGCTGACACTGAACTTTACATGTTCATTCAACTGTAATTTTTCTGACATAACCGTAATACACATTTTTACACTACTTATTCTGAAAAAATAAAGAAATCGCTTCAGAAATGAAGTAGATCTGAAAAATTTATACATTTTGTTCATTTTTCTCCCATTTCAATGAACCACATTTTGTGTAAATGAATAGATACCTCACTCACAATTGTAAATTATATTCTTCCTAAAAGTGGTTTATTGTGGCACTGACATGTTAAAAGTACTAACAAAACATTCTTTCTTCTCAAAACAATAATAATATAAAGCCAATTGTTTTCAACGATTGTTTGCATAAAAATATTGCACAAAATGTTATGGATTAGAGAAACTTTCATGCATCAACAGCATGTTTAAACAGATTTGAAACAGATTTTAGATGAGAGTTATTTGCATAAAAATATTGCACAAAATCAACTTGATCAGATGAAACTTTCATTGATCCATTACATGTTTTAGAACACATTTGAAAGAGATTAAATATTTTGGATAAACAAATAACACTGTTCTAAAGGCATTTGTTTTAGATCTTCAATGAAGTCTTCCTTCAACATTGATTTCTACATTTCGTCGCCCACATCACATACTGTCGTATTTTACAAAACACGTTTTCCGAGAAAATCGCAATTCAAAATCTACCGCGACATTTCATGTCTATACGGTAGAACGAAGCATAACAGAAACATCTACACTATACTGTTTTGAAGAAAACATTTTAAGGTCCAATATAAACCATAAATCCAGCTTAATACTGCAATTATATTTATCTTAATTAGACTACAAAGTTATAAGTCTGTATGTGAAATCACAAATAATGTATATTGCAAAATACGACGCATATTACACCGTTGTTTTTCAATGTACGTAAAATAGATCACTATGTGAAAAGCTTGTTTACGAAATAACGATGGAAATACGTCAAAATAGGTCTGTATGTGAAATCTTTTATTTTGGGATCGGCAAAATACGACGCTATATCAAACACGTGTAAATGAACGGAGATTGTTAAAATACGACAGTATGTGAAATACGGATATGATGATTTTGAGGAAAATGATAAAAATCTGTAATTATAAACTAATTAATTAGACATATTCACATTTTGAAACTTTGTGGATGGCAAGAACTCGATGAATTAAGTAAGGAGGCGGAATTTCGCAAAAACCTCAAAAATTTGAAATACGACAGTATGTGATGCGGGCGACGATTTGAATTTGAAGAATTTTCTTCAAAGTTATCCCAGCTTTATATTGCAATGAACATGTGCTACTTGAAATTAAAATAGTTAAATTAGAGAGAATAAAGTTATTGAAAAGATATCTTGTTTTCACTATAACTGGACCAGGTGATAATTGTCGTTTTTGAATGTTTACAATACTTAATATTATTTTATAATCTGATATATTAAAATTGAATCCATGCACTGATTATCATTGAATTCACTGAATTGGACTATCTACAATTTACACTTATGAAGCAACATCAGAAAGATTTGTCACCGTATTCAGACAAAAGCATGGAACTGAAAACCCAGCTCAACTGTTAAATCCCATTGGAATGGGGGGTAAAAATCATATCTACCACACTTCACCAAATTCCTTCATTGATTCAGCGGAGAAAGTAGAAAATATACCGATTACCATAGCATCAACTTTCTCACAGTTGTAAACAAGTCAGGGTCAAATTTTGAAGTTTTTCATGATTTTTATATACACACTGTATGTCGTCTACCCTATACAAGCACACAATACGCGAATACACCAATGGCGGATTGGACTTTTTATGGAAGAAGAAGAAACTTTATATTTTAAAACAAAGAAAGGAGACAGCAATTACTACCAGGATATTATTTCCTTAATTATTGGCTTCAAAAGCAAGTATGGGATCCTACTAATAATTGTATGAGAGATTTTTTCAAATTTTTGTCATTAACATGTAAAAGCGTCCTTTTTGGAAAAAAAGAGAAAAAACCCAAGATTTCATGTGAATAACTTTACTTGTGGGCGATATATTTAAAAAAAAAAATCATAGGATTATTTGCCACCTTTATACAAACATCGTGTGGAATGTTAAAAAGCAATTGTAATGACTACTTTTTGTGTTTTTGTAGTTTTTCAGAAAATGGCCATTTTAATAAAATATCTACAATGATAATTCTTTTGACCATTTTAACCCAATTTTTAGTAATTTTTTTATCTGAGAAGCATTTTTCATCAATTTGTAAAATGAGTGTATCCTAGAAATTTCAATAATTGCTCTGATTTTTTTTAAAGTGCTAAATATCGCTCCTTGAAAAACAATAAAATGCATACAAATGGGCACATTTTCACAATGTTCGTTTACCTTTGATCAGCTGAAAAAATTGAACCAAATGTCGCATTGTAACCAAACAAAAAGTAAATTAAAGCCTAATATATGAAGTATTTTAATATTATTAAATCACATTTATGAAGACATAATATTCTATTCACCAGACTCTACTGATCCTACTAATAGTAATATATCTCGTCGTTTACCTGTTCAACTAGATATTTTAATGATTTATGTAAGAAATGAAATGACATTTCCTAATCAAGATATTATTTGGAAGCCCATTTCAAACGCCACAGTATACTAGATGCATTTTGCCTGTTTCTTGCTCTATTTCCATAATAAATAAATAAAAAATCTAAACATGCATAGTGGACAGATCTTCAAAGTGCAAACAAACTACGGCCCTAATTTTGCTCGAAGTTAAATTTTGTTGGTCCATTTATTTCTTCAATAAAACAAAAATGTAATCAAGTTTTATACCGCTGCACCATGTTTTATTTAGCTTTTTTCATCTCCCCTATAGTTTCTCTTCTTACATACCGACTACGTTATTTACTACAACGTAAACCTTTGCTAACACGTTATTCCCTGAATCATACCTGGCTTCTTCAGCCCTCTAGACGTCACTTAAGAACATCCCATAGAATAACCGAAGACACTCGGAGCAAGAAATCTCAAAGTTAGGATGCGGTCACCCTATCATTGCCCGCAGTGCTGGTATCGATCGGATGGCACAGTTGTGTGGGTCTTATTGCGACAAAACAGACACACAGTACGTTACACATTGGGTTAAGTTACCGTTAAAGTGGTACACAACCGAAGGCCTCATGAATCTGATGCTATGAGCGCCTTAAATGGGATGTTACCAAACTGTACTAGTTGTGTTAATGCGTTGTTTGAATTTATTACTTTGGGTATTGAAGACAACACAGAATGATAATGACAATAGCAAAATGATGTTTTAGTCCCCCCAAATGATATGTTTTAGATATTATTGAAGTACTTGCAATGTTTATTTGAGTTGAAATAGCAGTGTGAAAATCAGTGTGAATTTGAAAATCACAATAAACTGCTTTCGAATTAGCCAACTCGGAATAAAGAAACAAACGTTCAGATTCACGAACCTACGAACTAACGCATAAAAATCACAATAAACTGCTTTAGAATTGGCCAACTCGAATAAAGAAACAAATGTTCGGATTCACGAAACAAAATGTTCGGATTCACGAATCCTCGAAATAACGCCTACTAGATATGGTAAATTCCCGTGTTCAGATTAACGGAACCTCGGAATAAACGAACCTTCGAAACCGTTGCAACAAAGGTAACCCTGCGGTGGTGATTATAGGCGTAGAAACGGCGTGGTGGAACTCTGAGTACAAGTAAGGTCACCAGATGCAACTGCAAAGCACAAACAGCCAAAACCAGATTTTATTGTAGATTTTGCTAATTAAGAGAAAACAATTCTCTCGAATGGAAACATTTTAGTATTATAGTGCGATCCTTCTTTTTTCTTTATACACGATATAAAAAGTTTCATAAAAAATATGTTGAAATGGGTTAGATAATATACAGAGTGGTTCAGTCACAATCAACAACGATGCGTCCGGTAATTTTGATTCCGCTTCAGGCGGCTAAAGGCCGCACTGGTGGATAAAATTTAACATGGACGCATCGGATCTATAATGGATCCAAAATGTGTATGAACAAACATTAGAATGAAAAGTGTCTTTACCATTATACATTTTGAAAAACTCGAATGGTCAAAACGATCTTATTTGCCTGTGTGGTATGACTCCAATAGTGTCAACTAGTTTAAAGGTGCCTGTTCCGATTTATGTGTATGGTTCTCTACTGATATGAGAGCCTGGCACTGCACATACACCCGCAAGTACGGGGGAAACAAACTTGCGGTTTTGATGGTGGAAGCAATAATGGGGCATTTACAAAGCCCTATTCAATCCCGTGCTAATATTGCTTTAACCACTAAAACGGCGGTTTGTTTTGTTTAATTATTGGAATGAAATGATTGAGGAGCCTCAAATTTCAGACGATAATGAGAAAAAGACGGGCTTCATCTTGAATCAAAATAGATTATACTTAGGGTACATCGGCGGGGTCCCAAAAGACGCATCGGGGGGAACACGCACCTTTAATATGCTGTAAAACGTCATAAAACCACATGGACAAACAGTCAAAGAATCTCTAAATCGAGGACCCTAAAGATGATAACATGACCCTTGACCTTCAAACTAGACGATATCTTTGAGTTTGTCTGATAAATTAGTTATGCCAGATTCTCAATGATACATTATCTGGTTGGTTGAGAGACCCAAAAAACAACTAAAGGCAGTTTCCAAATCCGACTAATGAACAAGACTTAATATTCCTGAAGGTCAATAGGATGAAAGCAGTGCTGCATGAAAGAAATAGGTATATGTTCGTCGCCATGTTTCTTCCTTTTTATTCTGCTGTTATTGTGTTCCTCCGCGCACAGAAAACCCCCGTCAGCAAGTTCGGGAAATGTAAGTCAAAAACAGTAGGTCACAGAGAAGTTTTGTGATTGACTTTATTGTTCAAGAAACATTCATTGCATACACTGGATAATTTCGTGTTGATTTAAAATCATTTTCCTAGAAATATCCCCTGTAAAAATTACTTCTGGGGGTGGAAATGGCCAAATTCTAGTAATGGACAATATTTGACATTGCAGTCAAATGTGGTTGTGTGGACAGAAAATGGGGGTGGGTGTCTGTTGGTGGGGGTAAAGGTTGCTACTTCTTTGCTTAAATCAGTGATCATATTTCCTAGGTTCTTTTGAAATGAATTACACAAGTGTTCGTTGTATAATTCAAATAGGAGGTGTTTCTTTAGTGTTTTTGAAGAAAATAAGTTTGCCTTAAATTTCACATTTGTGAAAAAGATGTTTTTTGACCCTTTGTCCTTCTGTGGGTCAAAGGTCACTTTACCATTCTACATTGCCAAGATGGCTCACCCAGATTGTATTCCACAGACTTCAGGAACATTTTGGTATATGAATAGTTGTGACAGCAGAGGTAAGAGGTGTCCCAAAAACCCAAAATCAGGCCTTTGTCCCCTAGGTATTAGATGCTGCATTTCAATGCTATGAGGAAATTATTATTAGAGGTTAATGTTTTAAAGCCACCTTTAAGAAATAAAGGTCAAATATTTAGACAACTCCCTTGTCGAATAAACGATTGGTCCCTAAAGAGCGTGCAAATAAGCGATTGGTAATCACGGAATTCTGGTACCAAATCTATTGAGCATGTTGAGAGCCAGCAAACGACATGAAAAACTCATTCTCGACAGGTTCATAGACTCTTCAAAATGTTGTCTCAAGAGGAATGGTGCTTTGAAACGCCAAGATGAAAGGAATGAGCCGGTATCATAGGGTTAATAGTGTAGCATGGCAGTCTCTTCAATCGGTGATAGTTTTAAGTTATACCCGTTTTATTGTTTGCTGGTTGATAAACGCAATAAAAGCCGGAAGTGTAAGGTTTTCAACCAGAAAGTAAATATTAAAACCTTGTGTTAGGAACACGACTACTTGCAGTCTCACGTTGTATGAGAATATTACCCGCATGTATCAATGGACGATAATTCATGTTCATGTCTTGAATAAAATACCGAATTCATATAAATAAAAGAAAAAATAAGAGAAGAAAACAGTGTGACGCTTTAGCTGATGTACGCCAAAATGTAATATTTACCCATTGGTGCAGGATCTTAAGAATTGAAAAATCCTTAAGGTGAGGACCTGGAGCAGGGACATAGCATCTGACTTCCGCGCCGATGCTGGCCGCCGAGACATGTTCACAGTAAATCAAATACCAAAGCCATCGATTTCGCGCCGTTTGTTGATAGGTTCACGCCGACTTTGCGACGATTTAATAGCAAGGGTTTTAGCAATTACAGGGCCCAGAGAGACATGGACTGATTTGAAGAATTTTGCTTTTGCCAATTTACGATTAATGTTTACGTATCCTGAAGGATGTACTTAAATGCATGGCATGGCAAATAAACCACTTCAAAGGTCAGAAGCAATGATTGATAAATAAGTAAAGATTGTTTACACGAATATAAACGAGAAGATATTGGATTAAAACCGTACAATTTGTTAATTGTATAGATATTCCATTTACGTGAAAATAACATTTCCTGAATTTGTACTTAAATATACTCCCTGGATTGCGCCGCAGCGGGTCATCTGATTAGTCGAAATTGTTTTTTTTACAAATGCAAGTCAAATGCTCTCTTATTCTAGATGGTTAAATTGACACAAAAATTGTCAAATTTGACACGGAAAATTAGGTTCGCCGGGAAACACAAATTTTGGTCAAAACGAACGGGAAAAAAAAAAATGTGTCAAATGAAATGACACAGAAAAGTTTTTAAAAATCACTCAAATCCGAAATCAAAATAAAAAATGTTGTGTTAAAAAAGAATCGGAAGTAAACGACCATCAGTATCAAACTGAATAATTGCCGTGTCAATTGAATAGATTTTTTTCAAATTTAACAATTTTGGGGGTTTCAAAACATCAATCGGGAAAGTTGACACCAAAAAGAAATATACCCAATGCAAATTGGAGGAAGGTGTATCATTTTTATTCATGAACTAGTGAATGCAAAACAGTGAAGGAAACACATTATCTGTATTGTGCATAAAAACAGGGAATGCAGCTGCATTGCTTGCAACTAAACAAGTGGCATAAGTTTTTCCTGTCAAACATATGACCGTGGTGTTCGCGATCTAGATCAACATGATCAAATTTATTACAGTTTGGTGGCCAATTCACGATCGCAAGATTTGCGATTTGATTAACAGTGGGCAACCCAATCACATCGCTGCGGGTTGATTGATTCGGAAAGTTTGTTAAAGGTATGATTTATTTCCGATTCGGAAAAGAGTTTCACCCCCAACTTTTCCACCTCTAACGACCAATAAATTGGTCAATCTGACACAAAAATGTTGTCAAAAATAAATGACACGGGAAAGTGACAAAATTTCAATTAAGAGTGTGGTATGTTTGACTGTGCCATAATAATTGCAGTCCACACTTTCCTAGGTGGCCATTAATACATAATCTCAAATTGTGTTTTAGGTTTATCTGTGCTTTAAACAAACAACCGAGCCATCACTAACTTTGCTCTCACACCGCCACCACATAAGCATGTTCAAATAAGGGTCAAGTTTTATTAGGGTTGGCAAAAGAGACTATAGTTTAATGTAGAAAGTTCGAAATGATATATTTGTTATATCAAAAATTGTCAAAATCCCTGATTGGAAAGCAGGTACTGTCTTTACAAATATGAAAATAAAACATGTTGGCCAGATGTATTCATTTTGTTCATATTGTTATTGTTGAACAGTTCAATATTACAAATTAATACCAGGCAAAGAAATAAATTCAGGCTTCCGTGTTTAAGAAAAGTATTTCTATAAAATCTATTAATTTGCAGCACTAAACATTGGAATCGTGTAAAATTTGCAATATTTTCGTGTTGTCAGAAAAGCATTCCTAAAACATAAAAAGCAAGCATTTATCATGTATTGCATTCAAGCAAACTATGATGTCCATCACAAGGATGATCATTTACAAAAATAAAAAATTATTCGTTTGGCAAGAAACTCAGACAGACGAGTTTGTTTTTAAATATAAAGAGGATTTCAAATATATATATTTGTCAGATTTGTTTTTAAAAAATGCTGATTTTTTGTAGTTGTTTTTAAAGTAATGCTCCTCGTTTAGGTCAATTTACTGAAGATATTTGGGTATCGTGTTCTCTACTTGATATGTGAGTCTGGCACCTGCATACACTTATTATCAAGTATCGCGGAAAATGAACTTGCGGTTTTGATAATAGCAGCGATAATGCACATTGCAAGGCCCTATTTACTACTGTGCTAATATTGATGGTTAACCATTAAAAGCTATTAAACGGTATTTTTTGTTTATATTTTTGCAAAGAAGTGGATTTGGAAGGTGAAATTTGAGGACAACATTGAGAAAAATACGGGCTTTCATCTGATATCAAAATTTATACCACTTCCGGTAATTCAAGGGGGGTGGGGGCAGTGGCGTACCGAGGCAGTCGATCCAGAGGGGGCAAAATTTCCAAGTCGTCCCGCCAGAGGGGGCAACATTCATAAGTCGTCCCGGTGATTTGCTCCAATTAAGCCTGAACTTGCCGAAATGCGCGGGTAGCGAGTGAAAATCGCCTAATTTGCTTTAATTTTGGACAAATCTAGGCTAAAATTGGTCGAAATTCCCCGAGAAAGAGGGAAGAAAATGCATATTTTGGTTCATATCGTCCCGCTTTTTCGAGCCAGAGGGGGCAACGTGCCCCCTGCCCCCCTGCCCCGGTCGGTACGCCACTGGGAGGGGGGGGGGGCACACAGGCGATCGGAACAAGCACCCTTAAATTATGTCCAAACAGTCGTTATTATTTCCGTACACAGTAATTGATCCAGATATTGGCCTCTTGCTCCCCTGGCTCCTCTGACGAGAAAAATAAGAAAACTAGGGCACCGACATATTAGCCTTTAATTTACATTTTTGGGTTATTTAAATATATAATGTTACTCTTGTCAAAACTATAGAAGAATAATCCCGGTAGGAGTGACTAATTAGTAGCAGATCTACTAACGACTGGGATCTGTGCATGTAGCCATGTTCGGCCATGCTGACGTCGTAAGGATTTAACAACTAGAAAATATGTAGTCGGAATACTATGATACTTCCGGTCATTTCTTCGGATTAGGACGGTTACACCCCCATCGTTCACATTCACCTTATCACCTACATTGAAAAGCCTCAATAATTCTTTAAAACGGGACATTTACAATTAATGAAGGGCCATTGTCAATGCAACCGTGTATACCGACACCAAATCATATGGGACATTAGAAGTGTCACTGTATTTCTCCCCATACTCCTCCACTTAACATATTTAATTATTTCCACCAAATTTGGTTGAGTGTGTGATACCTTAAATCTCCAAACATCCAAGAATTATTCAGAACCCATCACTTTAAAAATCCCTAGAGGTCCATGTTTATAAAATATCCCTTGCCTAATTCCTTGAATTGGAGATTTTGCACTGTAAAGAACAGGACACCGATCAGAGTATCTCCGTAGCGAAGATAATCGAAGCCATGAAATACCTGGTTTTAAGGTATTATATTAATTATATAATTTGTAGCCTCAAGCACCACCCGCCACACGATGGAGTTGTCGATATTTCTCTTTTTCATAATCTGAGGAGGAAAATACAATAGCACAACAAGAGGCACCAACCCTGATCCAAATCCGTGTTGTAGATTGTATTGTACTCTACTAGTAACTCAAAAAATTAAACATGGTTTTAGCACATCTGTGATGAAAAAAAAAAATTAAAGAAGCTGATTTCAACTGATTTTGCTAGGTAAAGGTGACAACATTTACCAAAAAGTGTGTTATCGTGGGGTGGGGAAATTGGGATTTCGCGAAGTCAAAGGTCAATAACAGGGGTCAAATTTTTGAAAGATTCACAATCATGTTGAAAAGTATACCAAGTTAATAGTTTACTCATAAGGATCCAAAGAGTATAGTTTGTACTATCTGCAGCCTAATGTTTTGGAGTTATAGGCTAAAAACAGCAAAAAAAATCAATTAAATTTTAAAAGGGTAATTCTCAGTCTTACAGGGCTCAAATTTTGTAAAATCACTCGATTTGTGATAAACAAAAACAGTGCAAATTATAGATGGAGCTCATAGGATAAAAATAAGGAATGAGTTTTGAGTTCTTAAATGCTTACTTACAGACGTAGGGGGAAACAAGGTCAAGCCCCCATTGAATGCAATGGATGCTCGAAATACTTTTTGTTGTTGAACAGCAAAAAGAGGTACCTGATTGTTGGAATTTTAAGAACCTAATTTGTGTACTCAAAGGTCCGGTGTTGTCGAAATGTACTTTTAGTAATTAAAGTTCTACGTGGAAATGGCTTTTTCGATCTTGTCTCGAAAAAAATACTTTTGGCCACTTACAAAAGGTGAGTGTTCCAATCGTCTTTTTGGGACCCCCTGTTGATTTAAGCGAAGTAGCATCGCTTTTGATATCATGAAGGTAAAAGACCATATTTTTCTTATTCATCGTCCTGAAATTTGAGCCCTAAAATCTATTTCATTCCCAATTATAAACAAAAACAACCAGCCGTTTTTTTTAATTGTTTACCATCAATATTAGCGCAGTATGAATTGAATAGGGCTTGCAATATGATTATTGCTTCTACCTCAAAAACACACGTTTTTTTCCCCACGGTACTTGATGGGGCGCATGTACAAGATGCGAGGGCTCTCATATCAAGATAACACATAGACTACATAAGGCGGCCTTTACTGACCAATTACCAACACCTTTTGAGTTTATGCGGCTAAGATTTGGATTATTATAAGTTTTAAACATCAAGCAGGACTCTTGGAAAACAACACAATGGCCCGCAACTTAATGATAAATCATGGCACATGACCACGCTATTTATATCATGAGCAAGTTAACTGAATATGAGATCTGCGACCGTTCAATACGATACTGAGGCCTGGGTAGATTACATGTTACGCATAGTGTGAGAGAAATGGTATGCTTATTTAATAAAGACCCAAAAAAGTCAAAAGCAGCATGTCTTAATACCCCCATAGTTACAAAACCATGGTCTATGCAACAAAAACATTAAATGATTATCATAGTCTGTTATTGTTCTGCCCAAAATTTTGACACCTTCTTGCTCCATTGGATCAATATCACAAACACAATGTCCATTTTACGAAAATGTGTCACATTTTCAAAGTTGCAAACCTGAGACATTATTTCAAGGTTACAATACACCACCATGCATCAGGCCATGCATTAAGTGACCAACCATCACGGGGGAAAGAATGCGGGAGTCGGTCACGGCAATGGCACATCAATAGGGCATTATACCTTTATATTGCAACTTTTAAAAAGGGAGATCATTTCTTATAATGGGTTATTGTTGTTGGTAATATTGATCGCAAGGGGGCAAGACCGGTGATCGAAAAATTGACGGAAGGAAGAAAACGAATATTGATATTAATTTTATTGTTGTCCGTTGCAAAGAACAATGGTTGTAACCTATGGGGGTATGGTGTAGAAGTGCTGCGTACTTTTTTTGGGGTCTTTAGGTTAATTCGTTGTTTGGGTTTAATCCAGTTAGTATCAGCCCCACCCCAAAAAAAAAAATACATAAAATGCAAAACTTGGTCACTCCCAAGAACCAGAATGCCCCTCATATATAGTTGCTAAATAGAGCAGGAAGCCCCCCGATCCCGGACCAAGTCAAAACATCATCGTTTACCCTCACACAGAAACGTTTTGACACCTTTGTAGTAGGACCCTTTATATCAATTCTAGGTAGTTAGTACTCTTTTCAATAGGGGCCAATTAAGGTTAAACACGGGAGTCTCAAAACTTTTTTTAAAGTGCCCCAATTATGTTGAAAGTTCGGCCATATTGTCCGTCTACTCATAAGGATTCCAAAAATGTATAGTTTGTATCATCTATGACCAAAAATGGCTACAATGGTAAAAAGGGCCAATTTCCATTTGTACAGGGGTCAAAATCAGAAGCTTTGGTACAAATGAACTATGCAATGCATAGTTATCATGTTATGTGACAAAATAGATCATAGGGCAATATAATCCAATTGGTGTTTACCTTCTTTGACCCTTATCTCCGTAAGTAAATATTTGACATACTCAAAACTATACTTTTAGGAGTCCTCTTTCATCAGGCAATAATTTGCAAGTATTTAAAATATAATTATATTAACTTTTATTGTTGACCCCTGTACAACTTCTTTCATTTTTACCAAAACTTCTGATTTTGACCCCTATACAAATGGAAATTGACCCTTTTTACCATTTTAGTCATTTTTACCCTATAACTCCAAAACCAATGGTCGTGGTTGGTACAAACTATGCATTTTTGGAATCTCTTTGACTATTTGGGGCATTTTAAAAGTTTGACCTCTATGTAAACTTAAATTGGCCCTATTTAAAAAGTGATACCACAATTTGAGAGTACTAACTACCTAGCATTGATATAGCGGGTCCATACTAACTACCAAAGGTGTTAAACATTTTCTGTAGTGGGGGTAAACGGTCCCTATGATATTCTGCTCCTGCTCTAAATAATATATATAGCACACATTCTTGCAAAGCGTCATTGTGGTTCTTGTGGGAAAAGAATTCATATTTGGAAATTTCAATTTCCCATTGAAGCCTGTATTATAGTTTTACATGAAAGCGACTTTTTGGGAATTTATTTAAAGTGGGATTTTTTTAAGACCAACTTTGTAAAGTAAAGTAAACTAAGTAAACTTTGAGCATGTGGCTATAAAATGTGGAACGTTCCGAATGCATCCGTTCTCATGAAAACTATAGAGAAAGCCCTTCATTCCTTATCCGTCGATGTCCTTCGTTAGATTGTACAAAAATGCCCTGCCCCCTTTAAATATGGTGCATGGATGCTGAAAATAATGCTAATAGTGGTAAAGCGCAAAAGAAGATTAATTATTTTACCGTGGATCGGTATGTGCACACAAAACACACACATACACACACGTACACACACGCACACCAACACACGCGCGCAAGTGTGAGCACTTTCCCACTGCTAGATTCCTTTAACCTTTTTATACTGTGCTTTTAAGATCTTCAGATTTTAATTAATGCCGTTTACTTAAGGGGAACTGCATACCAGAGCAGCCATCACATAGCATGCACCAACAAGTGAGGCAGATGAATAACTCTAGCGAGGAAATTGTCCTTTGTTTGACTTGCCTTTAAAAGGAACCAAAGCAAGCCTGGATGGGCAGTCAACACGGATTTATTGCTCTCGAAGTGCTTGACTGCCTGTAAGAAAAACAGTCGCTCTTCCTAAAAGCCCTAACGTCAACAAACTGCAACTCGCGTAAAGGGCATGGCTGCATAGACTGGCGTTTTCCAAGCAGTCAGCATAGCCGCCCGGACGTATTAGATGCATGAAAGGACGGTTGCTGCTTTCAATGATCGTATTATTAACACATTCTGGGAATATGAAGGTCTAATTTTGAAATGTTCAATATATGCAATCTAAAACCATTCTGTACTGAAGTTTGACCATTTTTTTCTCTTTCAATTCTGTGATTTTTGTCCAAAGTTTACACAGCTTTATGTCGAAGTTCATTTATTCTAGGTTAACTCGCGTCAAGAGCAAAACTGAAAGAAAATTTCAGAGATATGACTGGCAATCAAAACATACCCTTTTGCCACAACAGGGAATTTTCAAGTTTCGAGGCAATGCATGTTCACTATGACGGGAGTTTTCTTAGCCTCACGCATCTGAAACACTTTTTTCTGACACATTTATGAATTCGGAAACCCTTCACGGGATAAAGCACATGTTTATTCCGTTAAGGTTTCCGAATTCATAAGTGTGTCATCAAAAGTGTGTCAGATGGGTCAGGTTACGGAAACTCCCCACCATGACCACCATCTGTGCGCTGAAAGGAATTTAACTGAATGCATTCCATTCCAATTCGTTGTAACTGCACACCCTGTACAGGCAAACACAATAGACATCGATGTATGGAGATGATACCAATGATTGTTTGTGCCTTGATAAGACAAATTAAATTAGCTTATCCAGCCCATTACAAATTTGCGTGCAATTTATAAGTACATGGATTGCAATACAAGTGTTTTGTTTTTAATACAAACAGATGCCATAGACCTAAAGAGCGTGTCCAAAAAAAAAACAAATATTTTTTTTTATTCAGCTCAGGCGCCATAAGTGTTTAACTAACGCATATGACTAATTATTATTTGTTGTAAGGTAAGAACGGAATGTAAATCAATATCCCTGAAAATGTTATTGCAATAGAGTCAATATTTTTTTACGATATGACCCCACAGCAATGTAACCCACAGAACCCATTTTAACACAACGAAGAGCTGGTTACCACAAGGGTGGCACTGAAGAACAGAATGGTAAATACAATTTTTATTACCATTAACATTTAATTTCCCGAGCTTCTTGCAGAACAACTTCTACTGGGTCAAATAACTGCATTTACATAATTATTCAACTGATAATGGGTTGAAAACATGCTTGTTATATTCTGAAATTTATGAAAGTAAAGCATGTGTTTTCAAGACATAACGCAATAACAATATATTATCAGTATATTCATTCTGTAACTCTCTATGTGCTGTCACAAACTTTTATGATTGATTAACACAGATCTGGACAATATACGAGGTGTTTGTCGATCGTATATTTCCAATGTCCTCTTATAAATGTTTTTAAATGTATGTTTATTAGCAGGTATTACCAATGGAAACATTCATATGTCAATATTTGTTCCAGCACCAGTTATTAAAAAAACAACAGTAAATGGTACTTGGGATGGTTATTCTACACGTATATAGTACAGGGCCGTATGTGTACTTACTAGACACAGCTGTTTGACCCCATACAAATTGTCTCTTTTATTTTTAGAACAATTTAAGCTAGCAGTGTGGCGACACAATTTTGACAACTAATATGAGTAGGGACATGCAAGAGCTATCATCTCTGCAAAAATCAGACAAATTCATTGCGGGAATCTTGCCAATATAGGCCTACAAAGGTCATGATTTGTATGTTATAGCGACCTCTATAATGACCCGTTCTCCATAGAAAGACGTGGAAAACTAGATTTTTAGGAAAAATCACATTTGCCCGCAATGAAATTTCAAAAAATTTTGACAGAATGTTGGTGGTGGGCTAAATATTCCAAATCAGTTGTCAAAAGTGTATCGCCGGCGATATTTTTTTTTATTCTGGTTTTGTCATAATAAATGAGACTTTCAAACAGCTGTGTAGAGCTTCAATTTGGTAAAATGGGTTCTACGGATTACTTGATTGCTGGGGTCATATCGTAAAAACACTATCGGTATGAAATTTTCAGAGAAATTAGCTAACAATCCCTTCTTACCTTACAATAGATAACAAATATTCGTATGCTTTAGATCAAAACTTATGGCGCCGCATAAAGTGTTTTTTTTTCAGTAAGAAAATGTATAAGGTCCTTTCACGAAAGGCAAATTATGTCGAATAAATTTTTGTTGCCCTCCAGATCTTCCAAGCAAGCGAAGAACACAATACATGTACCTGGTTTACCTGAAAATTTCAGCTATTTTTGCAGGTGACTCCTTTGTATTATTTGCATGCTTGGGTTGTTCTGGAGGCAGGTCTGGCCAAATCAACCTATTGACCTCCCGTGAATCGCCCTATAGTTGGTTCAATTTGACCAGGCGTTAATCTACGCTATGTTTCATTTAGCAATGTATTTTATATCGGTGATAATAGTGGATATCCATTGCCTTATTTGGTAATATCACTGCCTGAATATTAGAAAATTCACATTTAAGTTCTTTAGTTCACCTTTTTCTTTGACTTTGTGATATATATAATATTATTACTCCCCTCCCCCACCCCCACTTAAGGATCAAATAATCAGACTGAAGGATAGCTTGATTTATAAAATCGTTTGAGAACAAGAATAAAGGTTTTACTTTTTGAAACGATATTTTCTCTACCACTAATTTAAACCACTGATACCAATTATTTTATGTGCAAGAGGTCGGTTCCAGCCTTATCCTTACGCTTAAGATAATGATGATAATTCAGTTTAAATCCATCGCAGAGAGAGTGCCGATTCAAAGGTAATACCTCTATTCTCTAAGTCAGAGCTATGTTTACCTTAGTGATAGCTGAGCTCGCGGCCTGGTTTTGTCTACACTTTGGCTAAATCGACGGATCATGCTTCACGTGTTTTCTTTTGCTTTCGCTTTAAATCTTTACTTAGAACGACAGTCCGCTTAAATGATGGTGGTAATGTCTTTGTTAGAAGCATATGGACGGGCTATAGTGGGATGAAGTATTTTAATAGCCTCTGTTTGTGGATTGGTTTCAGTCCGTGAAAAATTACTGTCTCTTGTTGAGTGACTCTTAAGAGGAATGCTTGGTAATCGCCAATCACCGCTGGACCAATCACTTTAAAGGTCCCAAATAAAATTGATTTGGTTTGTATCAAGTCTACAAGGAGGGACGAGAAAGCATTCAATATTTGGGTTGGTGATGACATCATTAGTGAAACTATTGATTTTTCAGAGAGTAATAGAAATTCCAGGTGACTGGTGTGAATCTATTCATGGCACTGACTGAAAATCAATAGTTTCACTAATGATGTCACTGGTAGTGTATTCTATTTTGTGGCCCTGTTTATTGGAATGGAATGCCCCGTAAAGATTTGAAGTAGGTTTATCATCTCATTTCCTGGGACCTTTAACAATCAGACTTTCCATAAGTAGCTCACGCATAAGTATACACTATTCAGGTGCAGGCTATAGTAACCTATAAACTAGTCGAGCAGGCCCATACTTATTAAGAAAGGTCGTCCGACTTCGCTATTCTGAAACACATTCTCGCATATTTAAGTTTATTTGTGATATCTAATTCATTCCTTAAATTTTGAATCTACTCTAATGCGAGTGTTTTTCTTAACCAAGTTAATTCTTTTGCCATTTTTCCACGTAGTTAACCCTCGTCTTACCAAACCGTTTTTATAACACGGGTTTCCGAGGTAGGGAGGGGTCATTATTTACGCCAGGGGAGAATGGAGGATTTGAGGGGGGAACCCGAAAAATGTTGGTAAGAGAGAGGGGGAACGTGAAATTTTTCATCAACGAGAGAGAGAGGGGAACATGAACTTTTAAATGGGGAAATCAGCATGATCAAGTGGGGAGTGTGAAATTTTTTAATGGAAGCGAGGGGAACGCGAAAATTTTTGCCGAAAAAAAGTTGAAATCCTCCATTCCCCCTGGCATAAATGATGACCGCTCCCTAAGCACCAGATAGCTTTGGTTCTCCATTTTCATTGGTACCAAAATAAGTACCAACATACCTAGCGTGGCTTCTCATGAAGTCGGCACAATTTTTAATTTCCATAGGAAATAGGCAAAAGGTCAATTGTGCACCAAAAAGCAGGAATATTGGGTTTTCGTGTGGTTTTTAGCTCTAAATGGTGGTAAATGACTAGTTTTACATACAAATAGAGTTTAAAAGCCATGCTCGTCAGAAGGTTTTTTTAAAGGACCATAAAATATTCCCTGGTGGCGACCACCCCACTCATCGACTTTGACAGAAACAAATACATGTAAGCGTTTTACGAAAGCTTTTGGCATTTTAGTGTACCGGAGGTAAAGTTCATTAGTGGGCGTGGTACCCCCCCCCCCATTAAGACGAGTGTTAAAACAACTTACAGTCTTTCGTTCATGAATGATATCAAGCGGTATTTGGGATGATGTGATGTCATCTGGATATATTACTATGAGTTCTGGGAAACCGGTAAACCCCCAATTGAGATACGACTCCTGTTTCACACTGCAAAGATAATATCTGACCGTTTGATAGTGTAGCAAGAGCATTTATTTCAGACAATCAATCTTGAGAAAGCTTATAGTTGGTACAAAATTCGCCAACCTTGACTGGAGTACTTTAGATTAAGTTGAATAACTTACACATTCTTCTCCTGGCTCTGTCATTCATAAAATAAGTTATGATCTATGGGTATTACTATTTGTTTTCTTTTTTGCAATCTAGGCATTATAGTCTGATTTTTTTTATTCCTGTCAGTAAAACGCACATATTGTCGATGGTACGAATGCATTTAGAGAGGATGCCGTGAGATCAAAATTAAAAATCCGTATAAACAGCTGAAATGCTCAACTTTGTTCAACAAAATAAGATGCTTATTTGTATCGAATATGTAAAGGCTTCATACCAGATGTTGTGGGAGAGCGTGGCCTAGCGGTTAGGGTGCTTGCCTCTGGCGCAAATTTACCATCAAAATTCCCGGGTTCGAATCCCGGTGGGGTCGTGGCACTTGCTGGGATTTATTCGGGTACTATCAATTCTGGATTTGATCTGTATACCAGCTATTGATTAAATACAGAATACCGCTCTCCTCCATGGTTCACTTGGAATTGGGCAAATGGATCATGAAAGCATCCCGTCCTTCGGAGGGGACGTTAAGCCGTCGGTCCCGTGTACAGAGAGTCACAACTGTACATGTACATCGCGGTCAGTGTCGAATAAGAGTAGGGTGTAAACCCCTGACTGTTCCCAATCCGCCCCAGCCTCAAATAGCGGGCCATGTTAGGAGCGTCCGTATCATGGATACACGCGACCCCGGATCAGCACACTAGCTGAACAAATTCTGACACCATCACAAAGCCATTACCAATGACTTGTGGATACGAGCAAACAAACCAGATTCAATTGAATAGATTGTCGTACAGTCTGAGACACGATATCGATTCCTTTGTTTGGTATCAATCAAAGAAGGGATAAAGTGTCATGAACATCTAGGCCGGGCGAACTTCTTAAAGGCTGATTCAGAGATTTCAAAATATATATTTTTTTTTTGGTGTAGTAATTAAAATAGTCATCTAGAACTAAAGATAGTTACCTAAAATGCTTAATTCCAAAGTTTGAGATGAATCGGATTTTTCGTTTTCATGCAGTAAACATTTATGCACAGTATAATAGTACCACAGGGTACCGTATATAACAAAATTTCCGGATCCGGAATTTTATAACAAAGTTTTGATTTTCTATATGAAAGCTTTCGATTTGAGCTTAGTTATTTCACACAGCGATTAGTATATTGACAAGTATTAAGTATATGCAAAAAACACGATTTGTTTGAAAAATGAGTGCGCCCTCATCGGGAAATCTCTGAGTCAGCCTTTAATTTGAGGAGGATTAGGCCGAGCGAACTTCTTAATTTGAGGAGGATTAAGCCACTTACATATTGTAGTTCGTTTTGGCTGACCTAGGCTCTTAGTACTTAGATAAATGATTGGACCAAGATGTCAAACCTTATTCCTTGAACAAGACGAATAAATGTAAATGTATCAG
Source organism: Ophioderma brevispina (assembly GCA_023653785.1). Lineage (NCBI taxonomy): Eukaryota > Metazoa > Echinodermata > Ophiuroidea > Amphilepidida > Ophiodermatidae > Ophioderma > Ophioderma brevispina. Next base: position 106,006 of record JAMKCH010027256.1, on the reverse strand, counting down.
ATTTTCTAATATTCCTTAGTGACGTAAAATACTGAAGGAAAATGTATGCGAGTTGTGGCTAAAGAGAAATCATGCTGTAAAAACAACAAAATATGTGATATTGAAATTCCTGATGTGGTTATAAAATTAGCAAAGGATTCTGATAGTGGAGATTCCTCCTCTTCTAGCAATAATGACAAACGACTGAAAATGTTGGTGATTAAGAATTCGTATCAGTTTATTTATTATGTTGAATGCTTCAACGTTTGTTCAAATTTAGAGTTTGGAATGTATTATTTTATTATGGCCTTAATCTGATCTGACACCGTCACATCGAATTTCTATTGAATCAATGGGTAAAGCATACAACCTCTCAGAACGAATGGAATCGTCGACACGCCCCAAAAACTTTAAATAAATTGACAGGAATAAAAAAAAATATTACTATAATAGGGGTTAATAGCGGTTAGTAAAGCAAAGGGATTGCCGCCAATATAGCGATTAACCTAGGTCGCTTTTGAAGCTCTGCAAGTCCTCTGGTTTGATGCTACACGAGCAGGAATGGCGTTCCACAAGCCTGCATAGAATGGAAGTAATGATCTTCTGTTGGAATTTTCACAGCAAGGTCATGAGACTGGCTGCGTGCCTAAGAAGAGGGTCAACTGAACCTTTTTAAAGTGACAAGGGGAGAATGTTTTGAGAATACTATTTTTCATAAATTGCACTTGATCGGTTGTAGACCACCTACCGAGAACGTTTCGAAAATTTCAAACATGTACAAGAGAAAACCGCAAACTTTGCTTTGATTTTCTGTGGTAAATACTACATTATCGTTTAATTAAATAAAGACGGCGTATTCGGCTTATTAACTTTAGGCGTGATCTAATACATTGGCAAGCATTCCAAATATGCAAAACCCCGGGTTCGAAAAACAAATGGTGGCGCTTCTTTCTGGAAATGTCCTCGTGTCTCTTTATATCAGCATTGGATACCTGAGCTATTTTGACGCTTGCAGTGATGTAAAATTCGGTCCATAATTAAAAATCTACAAAATGATCGAATGTGTGGTGCCAATATACAAGAATCAGCTTTGTTATAGATTATGTTCATCACATCCAAACGGAATTACTATATTTTATGCGGCTGGGAAGCTTGAACAGCTTAAATTTAGCTGAATGATTTTAAGAATTACCAGAAAATGGAGTAAACGCAACAATGAAAGGGTAGTAATGAGTCATTTGACATTTTGTACGGCTGGGAAGCTTGAACAGCTTAAATTTAGCTGAATGATTTTAAGAATTACCAGAACATAGAGTAAACGCAATAATGAAAGGGTAGTAATGAGTCATTTGACATTTTGAATCAAATCCAGATACACCCGTAATTGTCTACACTTTTGCGTGTATAAATCATTGATTTAAGGTTAATGAATAGAGAAAAAGAAAGGTTGTTCTGATATTTTTCCTCTAATTAATAATTATAAAAAAATCATCCGCTGGTCGGCTCTGCTATTTAATCGGAAACATAAAGCAAGTGATATTTAAATTAGCCTGTGTTTTGTAATCTCTACATCTTTATCTCCATGAAACCATTGGCCGAGTACAACGAACTCACAAATTATGGCAGTGAAATGACCACACGATGTTTAGAAGTCCTAAATAATTAAATTGACCAAATACCTTTTATGTATATACTGCAATTGTAATTGTGCTTTGGGACAAGAAAGTATCACTTCTTTGTTTATGATACAGCGCGCTCTTCATAGATTCACATTTCAATGTCATCCCCGGATAATAGCGATGTGAGGATCATGTTACATGAAATGCAGAATTATATAAGTTATTGAGCTGCTCTCTGTCATATTTCAAAGAAGCTGTTTTTATATTTAAAGAAGCTGTTGTGTTTGTGAAAAAATCCACACTTTGTTATGCTCTTGTATTATCGCTGCTTTTCTCACTAAAACTACTCTTTACTATATAGACCGATCATTAACTCTGTTGTTTCTATTTAGCAGTGTGATAAAAAAAACTCCAACTCCCATCGCACATCGTAAATTCCTCAAAAACAAACATACTACATATTCTGGATTAATATTGCACCTACACAACTGGGACTTATAGCAGGGGGTAGAATATGCCAACCTAACAGCAACAGCGAATTCAAAACGGCATCAATTTCCGGCGTAACCCGAGTGCTCGTCATTTTCAAAGAGTTAACGGTAGGAGGGCGCCCTTGCGCATATCGAAAGGTTACACACAGACTTTACTAAAGGCTAGGCCTGGTCACAAATATTTAAATCTTACACTATTACAATATTTTGCAGCCGGGTTATTAACCCCGACGGATTTTTAATTCGATAATTTATTCCAAATTATCATGATATTACTAAGTTGTATAGAACTAAGGCTTAAGAGAAGATTTTGTAAAGTAACTGAGAAAGAGACTACATAGTAAATGCACGGAGCAGTTCCCAAATTTACCGTTTGGAAATCCCCAACGTCAAAATTGGGCAAGTCGAGTCCTACCCCCCCCCCCCCCCAATAGTACACAATGTGGTCAAATACTGGCTTTCCAGGTGCTGATCAAAATATAGTCTTTAGAGCCAGGCGGTGGAAACCAAGAAATCCCAAATATAGGCGTCTTTGTCTCTTTGCACGTCACTGGATAGCGCAAGTATACAGCAAAGCGCATTTCAAATACTGTACCGCCTTCAATCGTGTCGCGTGTATATTTAATTAATTGCTAGTTTGAAACAAAGTACCAAAAAGCAGCTATAGGATATAATTTACCTTTCCCATAGCGTGTCCCAAATGTATACGTGTGGAGGTTAACAGGTGCATCACACCAATGGCGTAAAGGAAGCGAAGATGTGGTGTTCCCTGGTGCAATGGGATGGGTTGCCCATTTAGAATCGAAGTCATTGTATCATTTTAATTACATAAAAGCCACTTCTGTCAGCTTTCTCTTCACGCAATAAAGGCAGTACTTTGGACCATTAACGGATTGCCTGTTTTATTACTGTGGTCGTTTTTTATTTGTATGCTTTATTTTAATATCAGGAAATCTATTTTATGATTCCATATTGGGTCCTAAGACTGATATATTCAACGAAGACAGACTAGTGGGTACCATTGCATCCTGGACTGCTAAATTTTGCGTCGTCAAGGCGTCTATATCAGCCTGTCTTCTTGAGCGCTGTAATTTCAGATTGCCTCCCGAAAAAAAAAACAATTATGAAATAAAGTTCCGCACGCACGATATGCTGGTCACTGTCATCGTGTGAATGATCACCTCTCTCCGTCAAAATTCAAATCAAGCCAGGTTTTTAATGCTATTAGCAATAAATCAACACTTTTTGGCGCTGTTAAAAACTTATTTTTGTCCATTCATGTAAAGCAACTTTTTTAAATGTTTATTTCAGCTGTAAATGTAATGTAATATATTATAATCTTATGTTTTTTTTTAATTCGGGTTTTTTTTTATTTAAATCAATTATTCATTTATTTTCCGTTAAGTGGTCGGTTGGAATGGTACTCATCAATGACCGATTTTTGGTAAGAAATCAACGGCAAAGTGGTTTTCCATAGGGATGTCTACAAGAGCCCCCCCCGCCCCTTTATACACCAATGACTACACAAGTCTTAATTTTATTATTCATTGCACTAGCCCCGCGTCAACATTGACCATTCTTACTTCCTTTGACTTAAGTGGCCCAATGGGTGTTTCACTCCTTGTCAGTGCCCCCCCCCCCCCCAGAAAACCATCTTTTCTTAGGGGCTTGCGTCTTGCACTTTCATCAAACAATTCAGTTTTATGTTGAAATTTCCACTCCTTCATCGCACTGTAGTAACTTTTTTTAATTTTGGTTTATTCAGCAATGTAATCTTTTATGTCCTCCTATTAGGAGACACATTTATGGAAAAAGAGTCGGTCGGGAAAGTGTTTTTTTAAAAAGCGCCATTTTTTTTGTAAAAACTCGGTACAAACGATTTTAACTTTTTTTCTGTCATGTGTCGAGTTGATTTTTACCCCTAATCATGACCAGGAGGCTTTGGTGTAACAATTTGCACCGGCACAGTGGTTTGTCAGAGGGGAACGCCTCCCCTACACGAACGGGAGTGGTGCAAGACGGATACATAAGTTTTGGAGCAAGTGGTGTAAATGAATTAGTTTAGGAAAATCGATAGAGCTACTGCAGGTCTGACATTTTGAATCACCTTTTTTTCATCATGCATGCCATGAGGGATTATAGAATTGTATAATGGTAGCCTACTACATTTTTTCAATTATATTTTAACTCCGTACAACGTCAATAGGGTAAATTTCAAGTTCAAAAATGTGTATTTGTTAAATTTCAATACATTAAATTGCAGTCCAGACAAAATATACTTTATTGTACTTTATTCTGGCAACTTATTATTTACACTTTTGGCAGTGAGACGTGTCAGATCTTGAACCTATTATCCTATGATGTTTTTTTAATAATTTTGAAATATTGTGAAATTTAGGTTTGTACATTTTTTGACCCAAAGCTGTCATACTATTCGGCTTGAAGTAGAAAGAATACAATACGACGTAACACGTAAAGTGCCTAATGACTCGAAGATTCGGTCGTAGCTATTGTTTACGTCCATAACAATATAGCTGCCCTTTACTCCATAACGGCCATTGGAAAATACTACGTAAACCTGGCATTCCCCTCGGCAGGTCCGATTTACACCAATAAAAACTGCCGTATCATCGGGCATGAAGCCATAATGTTGTGCGGTTTTTGTTTTTTAAAGAAAATTTTTAGGAATTTTTGACGTCAAAACCCCCTAAATGAATCGTGATTGACCTAAGTTCCTTAAAAATCAGTGGCAAAGATGGGCATTTTAGCAAGTCCAAACAAGTGATTGCGCTTGTTTTGCTAAAACATAGAATAGAAAACACTGGACGGGCCGATATCTGATTTAGATAAAATGGCGTCGTCGTGAAATCGAAGCGATGAAAATAATAAACAGTCTTTTTCAGGACAATCCTTGTGACGCCGGAGGCGATTTTAGAGCAGTAATTAGCATGGAGCCAAAAAATCCATTTGGACTATATAATGCCCCCGTAGGAGCCAGGACTGCCGTCAGTAGTGATGAAGATTCGCCGGTCAGGAGTCTCGCTCAGCCTCAGACTGACGACTTTCTGCGAGTGGTTCATTCATAATGCATCGGTACGGTGTATCGGCATGTGCACTGACGTGGCTTGCGAAGCGGAGTTTCATACGTCGTGGGAAGAGCACCAATTGGAGGTTTACAGGCGTTTTAATTGTATGGGCATATTGCAACTGATAGTGCGTTGTACCCATCAATCAATGTCGGTTGCTTCCTTGTAGTACAATACAAAAAACAACAGTAGCATTTCAGGACCAGTACCTCCAGCAGTTCAGTTGTCACTCAGTGGCAGCTGGCTACAGGACTTACAGTCAGGACCGACTACCGGGTCAACACAAGTGTGCTGGAAAGGTTAGGTTTTTCTTTAATAAGCCTTTATTTTACTTATCACGAGGTGTTGAAATAGTCATACCGTTACAGAGTCAGTAAAAAAATCAAACTCAAGTAATTACATCATGACTGCTTACAATTTTGCATAGAAAAAGGCTAATATCATTATACCACAATACAAAAAATCCCCAGTTTAGTGATAGTGCTTTTATTTCATGGACAAAATGACACGATATAAAATGACTATAAAAATTGAAATTCCGACACCATTTCTTTTTTGGTTTACTTGGCATCTTGATTTCCAAATACAAATTGTCATAGGGATAATATCCTATATTTGAAGCAAAAACTTATTCACTCAACAAAAACATACAAACATTTGGAGAAATTATGATCCCTAGACAACATGCAGGCAGCTATTGATTAAAAATCACCCAAAAATCACCCAATTTTGAAAGTGGCTGACCTTCGGCCCAGGAAGGGTAGAAACCAGGGGGACGAACACGATCTGCTGGATTTGGGCATTTGGGATTTCCAAACGGTAATTTTTGGATTTCTTGCGTGCATTTTGGCAAATATGAAGAATGAAAGTGTATTGAGCGCTCATTTCCTAAGGTTTGACCTGCATCATATCTATACAAATAGGCTGCCTTAATTTGTATACACGTGCCGGTGATAACATATATTTCAATGTTACCTGTACAAGAAACGCCTCTGTGCTTTTGAACATATTCGATCGATCAGAGTCATTCAGGGCTATATGTGATAGTCCCAAGTATTTACTCTAAAAAGTGCCGTACTAAATGCCATGCATCGTGTACCTACTAGTTCCAGTTGTCATAGTGGAATAGGCCCTCTCTCTACTTTTTTGTAGGTGGAGGTAGGCATTGAGGATTCTTATATATAAAAACTTTAGTCCGTATATTTTGTGGTATTATTTGCGATATAGCCTGATAGCCAACCTAGAATGTTTCATAGAAGCGCAAACTAAATCCAGGACTAGTTTCAGTGAAAAGCAGGTGAAAGCTGAATTTTATGAATAGTGAAGAAAACGTTTCTGCATTTTTAAAGCTTTGTAACACAACCATCAGCTTACGAGCCTTCTATGTTTAACCAATTCTGAGGTATAGACACACTATGCATCACAATATAAATTTCAAAGTATTGACTGGACGAACAACTTAACTTTATTTGTAGTTGGCCAGTTTCTTTCAATCCGATCTCTTTTGTATTGCGAGGAAGAAATCTAAGATTTTTCTGGGTATTTTTCCGTCCCCTATTTTGAGTAATGGACGAAGTCCAACTCCGCCATAACTCTAATACATCATGGAATCTACATCACATATAGAGAGACATTTACGTTTATATTGACCCTGTACAGAATTAAATTAAGAAGCGATTAATCTGGGATTAAATGTCCTGAATAATACGATTTTAAGTTAGCACACCCCCCTCCCTCAATTTTTAAAGCTTCTTCCTCTCCTAAAAGATAAGATAGTCCCCACGGTCGCTTGGATTACTATAACAGGAATATAAGATAACAAACCGTATAAGGGGAAATGGACAAGAGGAAATTAGGAACCATAAATCCATTTAGTTTGTTTGTCATAACTCACTCTGTGGTATAGAGATGTTATTATTCATTTCCAATTTAAGTATGTATTATAGGTTTTTCTTCTTTCTTCGCGTTTCAAAGCGATGTCCAGTATTTCTTCAAATGAAAAAGGGAAAAGATGTTTATTAGAGCCGAAACGTAACAAGAGTATGGTTTGCTTTTAGATCTTTCTTCTACTTCTTTAGTTCACATTGACCATGGAAATTCTACTGACATAAATAAGTAAAACTGATCATTGTTTTCTTTTCACCGTTCAATATGTAAGCCTCAAGCTTGAATTTCGTAATTGCTTGCACTTCGTCCCTACGATTGCTGTACGATTAATAGGTCCGATATGGCACATCTCCCTGCCTTCATCACACTGTCCACATCAGACTCTTCGTCGTACAAAATAATCATACGGTCATATGAACCTCTATTCGCGGTCTATTTGATGGGTCCGTTAATTAAATTAGATTCTTGACGATGATGTGTTTTTGTCGCACTAAAAGGAATATACCATGCGTATATACCAGAAACCAAGTCTACATACGTGACAAAATCACCAGAGTTATAATGACGCACACTAATTTTTAGATATTAATATCTATTTTTGTACCAAACTAAGTAACATTTTTTCAAATTTCAAAACATATAATTTTTTAGTTTTTTTGTTTTTTAAATCGTTTTGAAAACAAAACCCCTATGTTTAAGGAAGCAAATCTCAAAAGAACATATTTTCCAACAATATTGGAGAAGTTCAAACTAGATAGATTGGAAATGTACATTTAATAAAAATAAAATAAGATAACAAAAATATATAAATTAGATCATATGACGACCACCGGTGTTCGAAAACGTGTATGCAAACTGAGGAAACCGAACTAAAATGTCTTGCCGTAACATAATGTTATGACGAAGAAAACACAAACTTCATTCGCTGGCGTTTGTGAGCTCGTGAAGACTACACATTCCTATCTACTAATTTTATTTGAAATTAGGTTCTTCATGAAGGTCCTTCACATCGCGTCTTAGTATCGCGCCGTCTACGATTTTTATCACCATTGCTTTTGTCATCTTAATCTATTTTGGTTGTGTGACGATTATGTGATTGACATTTCCTATAATTACTGTAGATTTCAAGAACGTATTTCCTATGTTAAGGCGGAATCATTAAAGCAAAGGATAATACCATCTCGATTCCCATAGATATATCTTAAGACATGAATTGGTTCACATCCATGTCAGATTCAGATAGCTATTCAGAAACACTTGAGGAACCACTGTAAAATTGATCTCGATACTTTTTCCAGTGAATCATCGCGTATCATTTCGCGTATAAAATAATTATTTTCTAAATGCAGTCGATGCGGGATGATATCACGTAGCCGGGTCCCTCGGGATCTCAAGAAAAATATAGCGTGGACGATGCAATAAGAAAGTCCCGATATCATATTTATACGGGTGTAGGTTCAGGCAAAACTAACGCTAAATCTAGATTGAATTATGTACAGCCACAATATTATTACCATCCTATAAAGTTAGAGTCCCGTGACGCTAATTGAGAAGCAAATCAAGGTTTAGATTTTCAGCTTTTTAACCATCAACCATAATTTTAAAAACGGTGTGTGAATCTATTCCCAGATCTCCTTAAACTATTATATTTTTTTTAAATTGTCATGTAAGATATTAAACTATTCACGCATTTTTATAAATAAACAATACTTTGGTTTCCGCTTAATCGTTTTAGCCCTTTATACAGCACATTTTTTTTGAAGAGCGCCCAAGTTTTCCAAATATTTTGAGATTTTTGTACATTTGTTTTGGTAATTGGCTCAGTACACTGTACCTGCGAATGATAGAGCTCGAAATTCTCTGTGTCGCAAACGAGGAATTTTGGTAATTAAATAATTAATATCGGACATCTCCGATATAATTTCAACGGCTGCTAAACGTCCTTCCAATAAGAAATAACCGGGAATTGCGCCACGTACGTCTCTATAAGCTCATCCATTTGTTGTTCCGTCGGTTTCGAAAGTCTAATTAGAGGTCATTTTCTTGAGGTGGCACTATTCACAATGGACGGACATAAACTCACCATTCAAGTTCTACCGTTAAGTAAAATCGGAGATCCTAATTCTATTACAAATCGCTTATTTTATAATAAATACCCATTTGTTAGCATTGTCCGTTCGCAGGTATAGTTTACTAACAATTACTAACACAACCGTGCAAAATTATTAAATTCTAAAATTGAGGGCGCTCTTCAAAATTTGCTGTTATTGCTTTAATTTCTTCCCAATAAATGAACTATAGGGCAAGTTTCTAAATTGTGGCTATTTTGGAATTTCTCGAACTTATTGTCATATAATCTCTATTCGATGTTTCATATAAACTGAATCATTAAAGTGGTTAAAGTACCTACTCACCTGACCTGACCTAATCGGGAGGTTTTTATTTTCTTCTTCTTTTCTTTTCCGGGATATTTTGGGTGTATTCATTCGGATTAAGCATAGACAACACTAGTCATATGGCATCACTATTCCCAGGGGTGAAAATGTCCACGAAGCTAGGTGAGAATCAGTCGCATTGTGCCAGCTGAGGTTCAGGCCTCCCACTGGAGCCAAACGGTTAGGCATTCGTGTATATTGTACTCTCAACAACGCGCAAGCGTCAATATAATACGGCGAAATAGCCAGTGAAGCGAAAGACGCAAACATAAGCACTGACGAACTGACTTCACTTGTCTGGTCGGCGTGCGCTCTTAAACGCGTCCAACAACAGCCCAGTGCCCTCTTGTTCAAACTTGGCACGTGGTTTGGTTAGCGCCGCTCAGGTTAACAATGTTCCCGGGAGTGAATAGCCATGGAACCTTAAGACGTGATTTTTCTCGGCAGACGAGAGCTTTGGGACTCAGTACGTCATCAAGAGCGAAAGTAAACTGTATTTGATGCCCGTGACTTTATATTGAGATGCTATTATGTACCGTTTGGCGGCGGGATTTGGTCTAATCCCACAGCTACTTTACCCTCTATGTTTAAGTTACTATCGTGCCAAAAGGAGCACAGAAAACGGTAACATTGGCCGTCGAGCAGCCACACGTCTGACCGTGCACAATTTATAGTGTAGACGAGACACGCAAAGTGATGGAACTGGGTATACAAGTGCTTCACCAATTACTGCAATCGCTTCAGACAGTATCATTTTCAGAATTTTGAATTTCTTACGGATGTTAATAAAGATTGTTTTTATCAGGTAAGTATTACTATACTTTGAAAGCAGTATTTTATTTTCAGACAAACGATAATAATAATGAGTGTTGTGATGGTATATTGATTGTTGTTGTTATTATTGATGACGAACACGAAGACGACGACGATGATGATGATGATGATGATGATGATGACGACGACGACGATGATGATGATGATGATGATGATGATGACGACGACGACGATGATGATGATGATTGATGATGATGATGATGATGATGATGATGATGATGATGACGACGACGAGTAAAATGAAATAGCAAAAAAAATCACGGAGCGGACACCTGCCTTGAGTTGGGGGAAAATAACGCTACCTCCCTTTTTTGCGGTGACCGTCAGATTTTCCTCTTGGGACGTTTAGGGATACATATAGGTGACCAATAATTATTACGACTTCTACCAGAAAGGGCGGTTAAGAACATGCCATACTGCACGAACGTCTAAGAATCCAACAAATTAACTATAAATTACCTTGGTATAGCCATTTTTTGAACTTGAATACAATTTTAATGTCAATTATCTAAAATTAAAAGATTATTAAAAGACCATAGTTGAATTATTAAGGACAATTTTAACAATTTGATACTAGTCTTCTACACAATCTGTGTGACCGTGTATTTCGATAGCATAAGTACACTGAAACAACAAACATGACCTCACTCCAAATTGTCAGTGATATCCTCAGATAGAACTCTATTTAGGGATATGTTCGAGTACATTTCCCACATTGTATCCCACATAGTAGTAGTAGTAGTAGTAGTAGTAGTATAGTAGTAGTAGTAGTAGTAGTAGTAGTATAGTAGTAGTAGTAGTAGTAGTAGTAGTAGTAGTAGTAGTAGTAGTAGTAGTAGTAGTAGTAGTTAGTAGTAGTAGTAGTAGTAGTAGTAGTATTACTAGTAGTAGTAGGAGCAGCAGCAGAAGCACCAGTGGTAGTAGTACCATCATGTTTCTGGTGGTGGTAGTAGTTGTAGGAGTAGTAGTAGGAGTATGAGTAGGAGTAGTAGTAGGAGTAGTAGTAGTAGTTAGTAGTAGTAGTAGTACCAGTAGTAAATAAGTAGTGTCATTAGCAGTAGCAGTTGTTGTACAATAGTCAAAATAGTCAATAAAATAGCAACAATTACTTTATACCTCAAAACAATAATAAATATTATCTTTACAACTGAGATCACTACCACTACACCAAATTGCTATACAGACATTTGATGTGTGACATATTACCACGGTTTCTTCCTCTAATGTTTTACGTGTACATCACACGGTTTCGAGACCGCGACTGGCAAAACATGGTCTGCTTATTAATCTAGAAGTTAATTTTGTAGCACGTGGTCTTTCTCCGTGATCAAAACAAGCTTACAACAACACACGCGAGCAAAAGGTCGTAAGGTTGCAGTTGGTAACAGTACGTCCTGCATATCTCTATCTCTCATCATTAGTGCATCTATTCTCTCTATAACACGTCGCACGACGCTGCATTACTCTACCATATTACTTATCCTCTTAACGTACAGTGGAGTTTTTATACCAGGTTGTCTGCACTCTGTGTTAATATACATACCTTTCACCAGCCATATCATTGCGCTCATTTTTTCTCTCCCTGTAGGTACTCAAGCAATGAATTAGAAAGGCGCTTGTTGAATATACCTGGACTTGGAGTCATTTCTAAGGATTTACCGAAGTAACATTCTTTTGATGGAGTACACTTAAATTACCGATATGTAGTAGGTGTGTCTTAGTACACAGTCTAAAAACCATAGAGAGGTAAAGTACAATGTGGACTGGTGTGATACTTTTCCTTGTCATACACACTGTGTTCATCTTCAGCGGGTGTCTCGCAGCTTTTCAACCCACCGTGAAAGGTGAGCCATGTGTCCCAACAGGATTATCTACCGTGGCTAGGGGTGCCTGTATGGTGTGCGCCGAGTGTGACCATAATCAGATAAATGCCATGAACTGCACAAGAGGTGAGTATAAAACAAACCTGGAAAACAGGTGTTTCTTACTAAATTATCTTAGCAAACTGGTAGAAAGTAGCGGTGAACCTAATTTTTATTTTTACATTTTTATGTGCTGTATGTTGCAATGATTTTTGAGGGCAGCAAATAACACATTATTATCCGAAAGAAGAGTGCAAATACAGTATTAGCAATTATGTTAAAGTTGATTATATTCTCTATGATATTGACGTCATTAACACAATTAAAAACAATTTAAAGAATATTATGTTATCATCATCATCATCATCATCGTCATCGTTGTCGTCGTCGTCATCATCATCAACATTAACATCAACATCATCATCATCAAACGCCCATTGCCATAGGCATAGGATTAATATATTACATGATTTCTCCTTGCCTGTTATTCTCATTACATCTTCTGCCATCAAAATCCAGTCTCGATACGCTAAGCAAACATTAGGTTTAATAGTTGAAGAGAAATCTGATACGCGAGCTCAGACTAAATCGGAAAATAATGCTCATGCAAATACGTGCAAGTCACAAAGTCAACATTATGATGGTGAAATGGAGAGATACACGTAAAATATAGACAGAAGGACACCGTTATATCGTGACCTTCTAGCTTATAAAAAAGTCTTAACTAAGTAACAAATGCAACGTACGCAGCACTTATACGAATTAGGTTCTATCTACAGACAATCAGTAGATATTAGAAGTAAACAGTGCCTTCCTTCTGTCAGAAACAATACACTCGAAGACTATTGGATTCGACAATGCGGCAGAATGGCATGTGCTTGATTTACAATTCATTTACGTCTCGTGTGGAAAATTTTGAGACATAATCCGATGCCTTTCGACAAAAAATAACTACGAAAGCTTATCGCCGCTGATACATAATGATGACACATTTCGATTCATTATTTTTGGGCGTGATGTAAAGTAATATCATGTAAAAGGATTGCAAGGCAGAGTTTAGATCGTAATTGGAAACACAGGGAATGAAAGTGCATTTACCATTACCAGCGGCTTCTTCGCAGAGGTATTTGGTCGCCAGATTTGTCATTTTGGTATAAACTGTGCATGAAATTAATAGCTTATAATTATCCGACAGCTGTTAAAATTGTAATTAGCCAAGGAAGATGACAAAATAGAAAGTAATTATCATAATGGCATTAACTACAAATACAAATACTAACTCCGCGTTAATTCCCAGTGTTGTTACTACTACTACTACTACTACTACTACTACTACTACTACTACTACTACTACTACTATACTACTACTACTACTACTACTACTACTACTACTATCTATCTATTACTATTACTACTACTACTACTACTACTACTACTACTACTACTACTACTACTACTACGACTACAACTGCTACTACCAGAAGCACACTTTATACTTTTAAAAGGCGTCCGTTTGCCACTTAACATTAATAACAATAACAACACCAATAGCATATCGATACCATAAGCAACGATTTAGCACTAATGATTAGGCACACATGATTTACCACTATAAACATTAAAGGTGGTTATTAGAAGAAATTCCATACTTTTCTCATTACCCCGGTGAAATTTAAGGCCCACAAAACACAAACCTCTCCAAATGTGGTGGACCACATTAATTAATACACACTGGCCTAACGGCCAATTTGGTATACATTTTGTTTCTACTATCCAAACGACTGGACCGATATAACTCATTATCATGCTTTGAGGCGTCCGATACACGATAAAATCGGATCCTACACATAATAATGATAAAATTGGATGATTTGCGCCCAATATTTATTGGTCTCGCTATGAGTTTTAAAATATTGGGCTCGACTGCGTCTCGCCCAATATTTTTGCAACTCATAGCTCGACCAATAAATTTGGGCTGAATCAATCCAATTTTATTACAAAATTTGTAATCAGTTATTTTTAATTTAATATGTTTCCGGGTTAGGAAGAAAATTTTATATGAAAAATCGGACCACGATTGAGTCACCCACCTTTAATAACACTAATATCAGCAACAGCATAATAATAACATGAGCAATGATTTAGCACTAAGGATTTATTTTCAAACTATTACCCTCACGTATAATATACCATAAAACCAAGGAACACCGGGGCATTAATTAAATCTTGCAAAGGTTGGTAATAATTACCTTAGATTAAGGAATTCCTACCTTCGCATAATTTGCCCTTTACACAACTTGCCTTTTTCCTTCTGACTTGGTTTCAGATTGATAGACCAAATAGGATTACCTCTATTTCACGATAGACTAGACTGCTCGGTCGTATACTGTAAACATTTTATAAGAGGACAGTGAAGTACCTCCTCCAGTCTGTGACTTGAAGAAGCTAACGAACAGTTGATTTTAGGTTAAGCACTAAGGCCATTACCTAGTTGGTAAACTGTGTTATTAGCGAGTAAAATATTCCCCGGAATAAATGGACCAAGAATTGCCATCATTCCATATATGTACTTCATTAATTCAATGGAAAGAGGATGAATGTGGCGCACGGGCATTCTCTCTCCTAAGTGCCTGAGTGCATAGATAGTATGGGAAACCTAGAAAATTAACTATTGGCAGGGTCAACCACACCGACCTTGAAAATGTCGATTTACTCGCTAAAGCTGCTGGTCCCGAGGCGATACCCAATTATCATATCAATATTATTTTCTTAGACTTGTTAATAAAAGCTATCGATTGGTTGTATTCGCCGGTATTCAATATCTATGTAATAAATGACCAAAAGGGTCAGAACAAGCATTGACAGTGTACCAAGTTTAATAACGCAGTATCAACATCAATTAAACCATTGAAAGAAATTATCAGTTTTTGCTGTAGAATACATTTAGTGAAGAGTAACGGCTTGTCAGGTGACCATATCAAATTCATGCATGGATTTAATATAAGTTTATCCCCTGTGTTGTCAATTACATTTGTTGATTCAAATGCAATTGTTACTTTTATCAAAATAATATCCAAACCATGAATATTTAATTTGTCAAATTTCAGATAATAAATGTAAACGCTTGCAGAAATCCCATACTCTAATAATCGTGTATAGTAGTGTATAGCTTTTAAGTCGAGAACTTTTAATCAATCACATTAGGTTACGGTTACAGCTTGATAAAGTAACCGTATTTTACCTAAAGCGGCTCCGTCCAATTCTTAGCCTTGACCCATCATCTTACCCCCAAATCTTAAGATTTATTGTTATTACAAAAACTTTGCTTCTTGCCATTTGTGCAAACTAGTTTGGCGGCTTTTTTACCTTCCATTATTAAGATACCGTACAAGCAAAAATCTGCTAATTATTTATCACTGATCTTTTCACAACCGGCTGCGAACCCTACTACTACTGATTACTACTCACAATTAAATTGCTTATAGAATCCAAATGAAATGTTGGAATAGTTAAGGTATTTTATGTGAAGTAGTAAAAATAATAATCGATATGCCTTTATTTCCAGCTGCGGCATACCTACAATAAATGTTTGTAACTTCCCAATGCGATACACGCTCATACAGGACCAGATCAGCGCAGGACATGGGCTAGGGTTACAGTTGTCCATATCGCACTTTAAACGGCACTGGTCATTCAGGCTGTGTTTTCTCTAAATTCAATTATAACTGAAAAATATTTATATAAGACCAAGTTATACTATAGAGGCCCAATATGGACAAAACAGCATATATGCCAATTTGTAGAATTTGACTTTAGGTATTATGGGCATTGATACTGCAGAGCGACACATCAAAACCAATATCCGGCAAGTTTCTTCATTGCAGTGTTCCCATAGCACTGTCCAGAACACTTAAATAAAATGAATGGGCTCATGCCAATGATTTCTGCCCCTGTATACATTTAGATGGCTTGACCTAAACAATATTGCCATTCTTTGCTTATTCGATGTATTGCTCACGGCGAGGTCTAGCTCTAAGCATTCAATATCCCTCCGTCCTGATTTCCTGATGATGTTGAATTACTATTTCATATATATTTAGCTTTTCGTAAGTCGGGTTGACATCGTTACATGAAATGGTAATAGAAATTGATTGGACGCTGTGCATTTTCCCCTGATTCTGGGTTACATTAGTTCATGCTATAAATTATAAATTTCAGGGGGTACAAAGAGACCTATGTTTCACTAAAATATAATTAGATACATTTTCAGAACCATGATAGCAAGCAAAAGTGTAGCTTTCGATGTCATCACGACATCTTCATCCAGCATTGTGTGGATCCCTCCTAGTCACATGACCACCCACTAGCATGCGATCATGTGACAGCAGATGGTCACAGATGGTCGGGAGGTCATATCCTGTATCCCAACTGAGTGTTGGTTGCTGGCTACGGATCTCCAATGTTTACCTGATCCTCCAAAGTTGGTCTTCCCGTGCAATATCAGATACATCGTCTATTTTGATGTTGTGATTAAAGTTCTTACAATGTTCCGCAATGGCAGTGCGAGGTCCCTTCCCCTGAGAATGTTCTTTGATCATGGTGTCTAGGGATCTACCTGTTTCTCAAATATAAGTTTTAGAGCATTGGGAACAGTTGAACTAATTGTAGACGAATCCACATTTATTTATTGATCTCAACAATTAATTGAACAAAGATACCGCAATCTTCTGTACAAAGTTTAAATATTGCTCAATCTTTCATTCAGATATAGGAAATATGAACACACTTAAAATACGTTTGTTCATAAATGTGTCCTTGGGTGTTAGAATAGACATTTTTGTGTTCCATTAGACATGTTACATCGACAGTTTCAATTTCAAGGATGTAATAATGGATAATGTTAAATTATGCTTAAAATAAAGCATGCATTCATCTTTCAAATCCCACAATGTGATGAACGTTTATCTGTTATACTTAAAGTTTTGCCGTCATGTTCCCTTTGCTAGTACCAAATTGAATAATTTTAGCATACTCAAATATTTGTCAGGAATCCATTAAATAATTTTAAAAAATTCAATATGAATGCTTACATTTCATTGAAAAAAAATTAGCAATAGTTTTATTACATGGTTGCTCGGCGCTTTAAGCAATTCGGTTTTAACATATATGACTACCATGGTGTACGTGTTACATTTGAGTTAACCGATGAATATATGTATTCTCAAACCTTACAATTGACAATTGGAAAATTAATACTTATATCCATAGAAATTTAATTTCCATGAAATGGTCTAAAAATAAGTGAAATAGAATGATTTTGAATACTGTTGCAACATTCGTCGCCGTTTTTGCTGATCTAATTTAAAGGTAGTTCAGTGTATAAACTCAGATCAGAAAATTCAAATACCTTTAAAAATGAACATCAATGCTTATTGAAATGGTACACGTTGGAAAGGTGCGAAGAACATAGACGTCTAACGCAAAAAGGCCTATTCGTACGCCTGTCTATTCAAAATTACTCTTCTGTTTTCAATAGATAGGCGTAAGAATAGACGTTCGCGTTAGACGCTTATGGTTCTTTGCAACCTCCCCATTGTCTGCCATCTCGAATTACCGAATGTGTCATGCCCTATTATGATTTTGGAGACGTCGGTGAATTTAAAGAATTTCAAAAGACAATGGCAATGGGAGTCATAAATGGCCGGGGATCAAAATACACAACCAAAGATTTAATAATAAGCTATTACAACAACATGCTATGTGTAACTAAACACGATCGATTATGTATTTCACCGAAAAGAAATATGGATAATAACATAAAAAATGTCCTACTGTATGTGTTATCATTTCCACCTCCATGGAACAAAATGATAAATATAAAGATGCATAAAATGAAAAATGGTAAATATAGAATCTAAAAATGACAAATTAATGTTTCCCAGAGATACCAGACACATGTTAACTGTCAGTTTCTTTCTACAATGTAGTAAAATGTATTTTACATATGTAATATTTTTAATATTATGTTTCCTATAAACTTCAGTCGGTCTTGTGCTTTTAAAAAATTATTTTATATATCTGAACTGAGAAATGAAAGCAAAAGACGATCACAATGATTAATATTGTGCATATTTTAAAATGTCATCTAGTTGCGTATTCTGCTGTAAACTCAAATAGCTTATTGGTGTTTATAAGACATACGAGGCCGAAATCCAATATTGAGCACGTACAGTAATTGTTTATATTCTATGCAACCCTATTAAAAGAATATTCGATAGTTGCGTATTCTGCTGTAAACTCAAATAGCTTATTGGTGTTTATAAGACATACGAGGCCGAAATCCAATATTGAGCACGTACAGTAATTGTTTATATTCTATGCAACCCTATTAAAAGAATATTCGATATGAGGGCTTTCAATCGGTGGACATTAATTGAGTTTCTTTGACCACAAGTGTTTCTAGACCAAAATAATGATCGGTATAAAATCACTAGAAGTATATATTATGCTACAAAAACCAAACCAACGGGCTAAGTCAAAATAATTGATTTCCCTTTTCCCTCTTTTTGCTGGTTATTTGGTTATCGTGAACAGGTGTACGTCCTATTTTATTTCTTGTCTGTCGTCTTCTAAAAATATGCAAATGGTAATCCCAGACCAAGTGGGTTTTAATAGTAAGGGTGAAGGGGTACAGAGTTTCCGGACCGGCAGGTGCTATCCAGAACATTAGGATTACCAACTTTAAAGGAAACATTGCCTCACCAAAGATGATAAAAAAAAGTCTCCGAATAGCAAAGAATAACAAAAAATGCCAAATGCCACAATATTTATCTTCTTTTTAGCTATCCGAAATGGGAACTTTTTAAGATAATTAATTTTTAAGTAATTAATTAAACCGATATTTAGCCCCAAATAATAAATGTAAAACATTGTGATATGTGCAATATTTCAGACGTGGCGGACAGTGTTTCTGAGGCAATACCTATCTTCATCTTCTCTTTCATTTGCTTTTCTATTTCTATCTAGTCTCTCACTATCCAAAATGCATTGTGAAAATAGAGGTCATCTGCTAAACAGATTTTTAATTTTATGTGAAACAAATTTAAGACAATATTTACCCACCAAAAGAAAAGAAAGGAAATAGCTTTGGTCGCTTATTTTTATTTTAATAAGGGAATTGTTGATGATGCTTCAGATTTGCTCTTTTTTATTTAAAAGATTAAATTCTTTTTTTTATCACACATGATAAAATATATACCAAATAGCGTTGGTAGACGTTTTGTCAATTTTAGCAAGAGAAACAGCCTTTCAATATAAGACGAAGAGGCTTTAAATAATATCAGTGGAAATATTTTGGCACTTCAGCAATGGTGATGTTTGATATTTAAATATACAAAAGATAATTACATGTTTATATAGCTTATTATGAACTGGTTTAATAGGGAAGCAAGGCCATTAGGCAGATATTTGAGTTATAATGACGCCTAAATTATTTATCCTCTTGCTAATGGGCTTGTGAAATAATGCTTTAATAAATTTACGCTAATTGTCCATTTTTTTGCTCTATCGAGGTCATTTTTTGCAGGTATGATCACAAATTTTCCCAGATTATTAAATTTATATGTGATACTCGCATTGATTTGCGATTTTTAACATTGACAACCTGTCAATTTCCATTTTCCATTCCTGTATTTTGGCACTTTTTTACTCCATACCGTTACGCTTGGAGGGGGGAACTATAACGTATTCATATATAGATAGGCAGACGAAGAAACTTTGGCATTTATTACTAGCTAATGAAGATATGTGCCGATATAAATGGATTACGACAATGCGTTCTGGTTGAAGTAAAATAGCTAGAAGTGAAAAACGCTTGCGATGGCTTCTATTCGCATCTTTGTCAATTTAGGTAGTTGCTGATTGGCCAATTTGTTGTGTTTGGCAGGAAAATGGTATGTTATTCTCGGCCATTTGAAAAATTAAACTAATATTAAGGCATCTATGGAATTTGATGGAAAAGTAGGTCAATGCATTAGAACATATGATTTGATCTATTGTTATATATCATATGTGTTTTTCAATGTTGTTGAGTAAACGCTGCGGGGGTGATGGTCATTCCATATTAAAATAATGAAACATTTGTTGCGCGTAGTTTCATAAGACTAAAGCTATACTGGACATGTTATATATAACATAGCATCGAACGAAATGTTTATCGTCGCTTTTTTTCTGGATTTTATGATTAGCGCAAAAATTGTTTCTCATTTCGAATACTCTTAGGAAAATACAATTCCAATATAATATAACCCTGAATTGTGAATTAATCGTTATCGGCAGACGTTTATCTTATTAATTGTATAATTTTTAAGTTGTTCGAGTATTAACTAATTGATAAATGTATACATTGAGCAACTCATTTGTGTTCAATTACCCGGTAACCATTTATAGTGTAATTATATCAACTTCACATTTGCCTGCATGTATTCATTTTGAGAACGAGGTAACCTCCTTTTGATAATGTATACCTGTGCATCATAGGCACTAACTAAAAAGTGGCGATTGTAAAATACACTCAGTGATTAACTCAGTAGGAATAAAAGCCATCTTTAAGATGGTTCAACGACAGACAGGGGTCACTTTGCCTAAAAATAGAAAAAAAAATGCGCGCGTGCCTTTCATTAGTTAACTAATTATATGCCATTTAGTACCTCTCCTATGATCCCATTTGCACGGAGAAGGCCTTTTGCAAAAATGCCTGAGGGGTGGTCGTACCCGCTCTTGAAACCCGTAAGTGACCTATATATTTGGAAAGGCTTGCACTCAATGAATCATACCAAAAAATAACCTACTAAACAAAATTTCAAAATTTATCCTACAAGTGCCAACCAATTTAGATATGCTAACAACTGATTATATCCATGATGATAAAGATTATACTTCGATGCTTTCCACATGATTCTTTCTCCGTCAAAATTATATTAATTTATGAATTCTGCCGAGTGGCACAGACTTCAAAACCAATGATCTGAAGGCTTGTGCTTATTAAGGAATCCATACGAGTTATTGCAGTAGATCCACGGGCAAATGTGTCACCCTCCTGACCCGCAATGAAAAGAGCCTCCATATATTTAACTGACAACCCTCGCTCGAGGCCGTCTGTGTGTTTGAAAAGACGTACCATGTTGGTATTCAGCGCACGTTGAACCCCCCCAGCTTGTTGCTGGTATTAAAATCCAAAGCTCTTCTTTTCTTCCCACGTTTTCCTGTCTTAAAATGCTTTACGTTCTACGGGCGTGAAAGACCCACGGCGTTCCCGACGGCAGACGTGTGTCTCTCTAAGTAACGTATAAAAGTACTAGGTTCCGTAATCCCTAGATATTCGTTATATGCGCTACATGAGAGACCCATATGACATGCAGCGAGACCGAGTAATGCACCGTACATGGGTGCATGAGGTCGTGCATAACGTGATTTTCCCCTATTGACGTGCTGTTGATCCCCACAAATACCGTTACAGTATCCCCTAGCTACCTACTGATTTTGCCTGAGAGGAATTTCCCAGATTCAATTGCACATTTAGCTTTTCTTGTGCATTGGAAAGGGCCCTAAATTACGTTATTTGTGCTCCGTTGCACCCATTAACGGGAATAATAACATTCAAAAAGTCGTTACACCCCTTCCTTAAGCAAAATGAGACGGTGACCTAACGTAATAATACAACATCGCATTAGCCCAAAATCATGCCGTCATCCTATGTTATCAATGTACACTTGGGAGAAAGGTGAGCGAGAACTATTTTTCTATCACAGTTAGCATTTGTTAAATTTTAAACATTGTCATATTTACCTTTGAATTTTAACACAGCCGGTCGTTCTGATATTGCAACTGTATCTGCATATTTATGACGGGATTCCATTTTTGGTACGCCATTAGAACATAGATTCCGATTGATCTTCCCCCTATTATAAAACGCGTAAACGCCCACACACAGGCTCACACATTTTACATACACGCTCACACAAAACACACCCAGGCGCGCACACCATATCATTAGTAATACCTTGAAAAATACATAAATTGCTGAATTGTTTTCATTAGTCGGTAACATAAAAACAAATCTGATGTTTCAATAACAAACATACAACTAAGCAAACACAGACAAATACTTAATTATGAAAAATATCAAGACGATTTGATTCCTCCCAGACACTGATTATTTGACCGTTCCAAATTAACTGCCTTTAATACAAGATTAAACGCAAGTATAATAGATGAGATGTTTTAATTATTCTATTTTAAATTTAATGAAATGTAATATGAAACATCTGTTCAATCGTATTTTCATCTATTGCGTTTTGAACAGGCTCTGTTGTTAACGGTAACAACAGTTTAGCTAGTTTTCCTAATGGCATTGAATTTAGAAGACACTGGGAAATTATACAGAGTAAACATATTCCTTTTCTTTTCGTGACAAAAATATACCAGCGGATAAAAATATACAAACAATATCAAATAGCAGTAAACACGGAAACCAACAAGCTAATGTCAATGTAAACAATAACAAAAATAGCTCTACCTTCAATTCATCACAACCTGTTGTTTGAAATACAACACTTTACCATTACAATCTGGGTATTTTTGCATGCTTGGATTTTTTGGAGCCTGATTATATCAGTTTCAAAGCAAAGAAAGATGCATTTGAAATAGGGCTTAAGGCATTATCATGATTACTCAACATGTGATTGACCTTTTCCTAGGTTTCAGTTCATTATCAATGGGAAGCGATTTTATGTATGATTAGCAAGTACTCTCCGTGATATTGGCAATGGAAGATACATCCGGGTTACATTGACAACGGATTTAGCATCTATAGTATGTCGCAAAAAAGTAAACATGTATTATTTGAAAGATAATAACATATCTTCACAATATGTGGTGTGAGATTATAATGGATTTTGTAAAAAAAAAACAGACTTTACGAAAGAATTTTAAAGAACAAGAAAAAATTGAGAATGGAAGCTATATATTTACAATTATGTATCGCGATGCAAATATGGAAAATGAAGCCAAACTTTTCGACAAAATTTCGAATGGAAAATGTGACGATTAACTAAAGCGATGCTCATTTTTTGCAAAACATTTGAATCGACAATACTTTAAAAAGCTTCGAGCATATCAATTGTATACACAGCCGATTATGAATATTAGTAATCCATGTCCATAATATATATAAATATTTTAGGACCCATCAAGATTTGTCATTTCAATACAAATTTAAAAAAAATCATATTTTGTTTAATATGAAACAATATTACATCGGTAGCCCTAGAATATTGGTCATTTCCTTTGTGAAAATCGTCGATACTGTTTTATCTGAACAGAAAATGTAAAATGAATTTAAAATGTCTTGAAAATCTCTCGTGTTCTAGACAACGAGTACCTGAAAATCCGCCCACAAACACAGTGTACTTTCTGGGCTTCCCCACACAGACAATACGGTGGATCTAGAGCAATAATTAAGTACACGCTTTCATGGAAAAAACGAACAAAAACCACACGGAGGATTTCTCAATACTTAACCCATCTTATAGATACTTTTATTTCAAAGGCTATAAAATAAAACAATCATCATTTGTGCGCACTTAACATTTTATTCTTACTTCTTTGATTGGGTTTGAATTACAAGAAAAACAAAGTAAATAATAGCCAAGACCTATTAAACATTTTCCCACCACGCATCCATTTACGTTGGGTTTATTAAAAGTACCACAACCACCTTAGAATTATACGTTTAACTTTTGTAGATTAGGTAAAATCGTTACAAAATCTCCAAAGGGACATTAGATGTATGCTTAATATAATTTGGATTACACTGAAAAGTGAAATGTCTTCCATAAAAGTGACATTTCAAATCTAAACACAAAACAACAGGAAAATAGATGAGGTACATTAGAACACACTTGAAAAATATCTAAGAGCTGAATTGATACATTAGTCGGTAACATTAAAACAAATCTGAGGTTTCAATACAAACATAAAAAACTAAGCAAACACAGACAAAGTACTGAATATGAAAAATGTCAAGACGACTTGTTCCTCTCAAGACGCTGATTTATTTGACCGTTCAGGATTGAATGCCTTCAAGACAGGATTAAACGCAATTATAATAAATGAGATGTTTTTTTATTATGTTATTTTAAATTTAATGATACGTAATGTGAAGCCCTCTGTTCAATCGTATTTTCATCTCTTGGGTTTTCAACAGTCTGTGTTGTTACCTGTAACAAACATAAATATATCAAGGAAAGGAAGAAAAAAACTAACAAACAAACGAAACAAAACCCTAGATTTTTATGTGTACTTTATCGCAACAATTTAGCTAGTTTTCCGAATGCATGGTATTGAATTTAGAAGACACTGGGATAGAATAGGTAAATAAATCAGTTGATTTATACAGATTATTTTTTCCATGACCCAAATATACAAATGGATACGATTATACAATAAAAGCAGTAACCGTGTAAGAAATGACCAAAAAGGCAAAATTTGCCAGAATGGAGTCATCAACTGGTAAACAAAATAGTCGCTTAGAAGATCGAAATACAGGGTGGGTCATAAAAAGTTGAATTTAGATTTTGGTTGTGTCCGCCATTCTGTTTCTTTTAAAAAAACATATATCTCAAAATATGTGGTATTATCGGAATGCTCAGTTTATTGGTTTTAATTTGCTGTTAAGATCATTCACATCGGTTAGGTTTGAATCAAGTGGTCAGTTTTACCCCTGTCCATGGATTCCCATTTAAATGCATGGTGGTCAAACCTTAATTACACGCTGCAAAGAAAGCAAATTAATGGTTGCCACTTTCAGCGATTTCTTCAAATTTATACGTTTATCTTTGTAGATTAGGTAAAATCGTTACAAAATCTCCAAAGTGACATTTGATGTCTACTTAATATCATTTGGATTACACTGAAAAGTGAAATGTCTTCCATGAAAATGACATTTCAAATCTAAACACAAAACAACAGGAAAATAGATGAGATACATTAGAGCACACTTGAAAAATATCTAAGAGCTGAATTGATCACATTAGTCGGTAACATTAAAACAAATCTGATGTTTCAATACAAACATAAAAAACTAAGCAAACACAGACAAAATACTGAATATGAAAAATGTCAAGACGATTTGTACCTCTCGAGACGCTGGTTTATTTGACCGTTCAGGATTGAATGCCTTCAAGACAAGATTAAACGCAATTATAATAGAAGAGATGTTTTTTTAAATTATGTTATTTAAATTTAATGATACGTAATGTGAAGCCCTCTGTTCAGTCGTATTTTCATCTCTTGGGTTTTCAACACAGGCTCTGTTGTAACAAACATAAATATATAGAAAAAATAAACTAACAAACAAACGAAGGAAAACCCTAGATTTTTATGTGTACTTTAGCTGGTTTTCCTAATGGCATTGAATTTAGAAGACACTGGGATAGACCCATACAAATGGATACAATTTTACGATAAAAGCAGAATGGAGTCGTCACCTGGTAAACAAAATAGTCGCTTAGAAGATCGAAATACAGGGTGGGTCATAAAAAGTGGACCCTGGTCGTGTCCGCCATTCTGTTTCTTTTAAAAAAACATATATCTCAAAATATGTGGTATTATCGGAATGCTCAGTTTATTGGTTTTAATTTGCTGTTAAGATCATTCACATCGGTTAGGTTTGAATCAAGTGGTCAGTTTTGCCCCTGTCCATGGATTCCCATTTAAATGCATGGTGGTCAAACCTTAATTACATGCTGCAAAGAAAGCAAATTAATGGTTGCCACTTTCAGCGATTTCTTCAAATTAAAAAAAAATCGCGCCCCCTATGTAGTCATCTTGTCTGCCTTTTGTTACACTGTTGTATTGGAATTTACTGTAAGTAGCTAAGCTTACACGCCGTATTTATCAAGAAATGGCGATTTTTTTTTTTATGAATTCGTTTGTGCTAATAAAAGTGGTCCTTTTTGCTTTTCGTCATACTCGAAAAGAGTGCCGTAACCTGTGAGAAAATTCGTCATGGATGGACCGTTTCGGCCGTCCATGAGGACTTTTTTTCACCCGTTACATTTGATACCCTCAGAGTATGTTGAAAAAAAAAATGTTCCACTCATGAAGGACTAAGCCTGGTTTAAACCCCTGTGTTAAAGTAATAGTCCGCCGGGAGCCACAGTCCGGGCTCCATAGACGACAATAAAGCGTGAAACTAATGTGTTGTGTAAAGAGTCACCTGAATCGAGTGCCATATTCTTTACCGTTGTACTGTGAGTATATACGGCGGACTATAATTACTTCTACACCGGGTCTAAAGTTAGACTCTCTTTGAGAATGCCAGCGTAAGAGTAGCAATTGATTCTAAAACACAATCCAACACGAGGCCTAGGACTCCAGTGCTCCTAAACACGTGTCCTTGCGTGGACTCCGTTGTAATAACATTGACTTTCAAAGCCTGTTTTATTCTTGGAAATTAATCTATTTTGAGAATGCGAAGGTCAATAAATTGAATTCTTGCATATAGGAGCTAGACATACAGTATTGTACAATAAAGCATACTGTTAGTTGACGTTTAATGGATTTCTTGCTTAATTAAATAATTACATTTAATTCAATTAGATTTGTGGACTGATTTGTCTGGTACTCACATTCATAATTGATATTGTTATTCTATTTGTAACGATTCCAGTCATAATCATTATGCTTACATGAAAGAATACTATATTTTTAATTGATCATTTTAAAAAACCTAAATAAAGAATAATTCAATAATTGAAGTGGCGTATCTACACACAGAGATTCCCCGTTGAGCGCATCAGTGTTGCCTCTGCGCAGATACGTCTTAGTAGCAAAATGAGTACAAAAATGCCGACTTTTGATGTAATCAGGTTATTTAGATTTGTGTTATTAATTATTGAGACATAATCTTGAAATGTAGCTGAAATTAGGTGCATTTATCTTCTTTTTCATAATCCACAAATAAATAAATTTCTCAACAAATGTCGGTTTATGACTTGTTGCACTCACGCGAT
This sequence comes from Ophioderma brevispina, assembly GCA_023653785.1. Taxonomy (NCBI): domain Eukaryota; kingdom Metazoa; phylum Echinodermata; class Ophiuroidea; order Amphilepidida; family Ophiodermatidae; genus Ophioderma; species Ophioderma brevispina. The sequence goes on along the minus strand of JAMKCH010027256.1, from coordinate 78,739 downwards.
GATTTATAGATTACATATAATCTGTACATGATCGTTATACAGGGAAATCAATACCTATGGTATTGAAATCTATGGTATGGAAAAGGGGTCGTCTTAGTTGAATGTTTCCTCAAGCTTTTTGAAGTCACAAGAAAGCTATTAGATAGTTGACATACACTGGATGCAGAGATTTCATTAACACTTTTTTAATACCAGTGACTACGGCACAATGTCAACCAACAACAACCTAAATAGGAAGTTAAAGAAAAAACTCGCTTGCCAAACTATGGGGTCCTTTAACGGAATTATATTGAATGGACTTTATAGCTTGTCCTCTAGATCATCGGAGCATGCGCAGAATACAGTATGCACCTGGTTCACCCGAACATAGATATTTCTGCAGGGATTCCTTTGTTTTCCCTGCATACCTGGGTTGTTCTGGAATACACGTCTGGTCAAGTTAACCCCCAGGGGTCTACTACCTTCTCACAGTACCTCTAATAGCTTCTAATTGGCTCATAACATGATAATGACTGATATCTCTTTGAGTAACCAATCAAAATGAACCTTCTATATATATCTGTACAAGCCTTAAGTATTTCTTACCTTGTCTCTGATTGGATAAATACAGCTTTGTAAACCACCTCAGTGACAAAGGGATAAAGGGACAAAGGGATAAATCTTTCTCTAAATATCTTTAAAAATATAAGCCTTATTATTCCAAGTGTGGAACATAGTGAAATGCGATGTTGGTAAACAAAATAACTGTGAATAATAACAGAAAAATATGTGACTAAAGTGTGCAGTATGCACAGCGAACTATTAAAGAAAGAAACATCATACTGAATGCAACTTATCGTGAATTCATTATTGTTATTACTTTGAAGAATATTGGGCAATAATATAAAACGAACGTGTTTTGTAACATGCATTTATTGTTGTTCACCACTTATAATACACTTCGAACTAATATTCTAGCCATGCCCAGGCCACAATCTTATCAAAGTAGCTTAACCAGATAAGTATTAACTGATACTGCCCAGGAATAATGCATTATTGAATAGTTGAGACTGATATCAAGCAAGGCGTAAAACCTTCTATAATAGTTTCCAAATGCAAGGTAAGCTAGAGATAAACCTATTGTATTAACACTAAGGCGCAGAATTTAAGCTGGTTATCAAGAAAATAATCCAAGTTCATATATTTATAATTGCTGCAATTCGGTATTTAACTGGAACTCTGTTTAGGTTGGATTTTATGGTGCACAATGACAACGTTTATAATAAGATTAATAATCGTTAGCGGAGAGAGACGGAGAATTGGAGAGAATTCAGTGGATAAAGTAACATATGGTAGTCATTTTGTTTGAGGACACCGATCCATTATCTATATTTAACTTTGAAGATTGGGACCTGCTTGCGATAAAAATATCCTCAGTTTGAGAGAAGCGCATCAAGCATGTCGTACATAACAGGTAGCAATTAGGGTGAATTGGATATAACGGACGAAAGTACATACAAAAAGGTATAAGGCCCCCTCTATATGGGTCGATGACTGGATATAATCTTACATATTAAACAAAGCCTATATGGGGCTCCGGTATAGTGTTTACCTCTGCTGTTTCATTCACAAAAAAATCATTGGTCTCAAGTGGAAAATGTCAAATCGGTTTCCTAAAAAAAGAAAATGGGTCAGGTGAGTGAGTTAAACTTTTTCTCAGGAACATTTTCGAAATCAGCCATATATCGGATATCGAGAAGAATTGAAAGTGCGAAAAAAAAGACCACGTGGTTTATAATTTATAAAGAAAGTAATAACCAACATGTAGTAAGCTCTTGGCAGTGTCAATTTGTTTTTGTTTTGTTTTTATGTTTTGTTTTTGTAAACACATTACCAAAAGCTAACCCTAATATAAGCTAAACTTGTAAGGCAATGACGACATTTATTCCAAGGCCTCTGGACTGTTCCTGGTTAATTCTTTAGAATGGGCACGAATACGCTTGTTTCGCATCTACTGAGGTCAAAGTTCCATATTAATAGATATATTAGAACTGTGCACTACTACTGTGTTAAAATACGTCACACTCGTCAGAGCAGCTACGAACCCATTAAAGCCCACGATATTTGGGAAGCCATATTGAAAATCTGCAACAAAAAAAAAACACCGTGCCTGATCTTTGAAACGGTAAACTTTCTAGACAAACCACATTCCTGACGATGTTCTTGGATATCTAAGGATCATTTTATAACCGAAGGTTGCCTGGCGAAATCCACGAAAAAGTGCATTTTCCATGCTGTAAATTTTAGGTATAAGGGGCTTGGGCGGTAACATATACGCATCCGCAAGTGAGCTCGTTGATTCCAGATGGCCGTCCGACCTCTAGCCCTATTCTGTCTCTATGATATATTCAGCGAGGTTTGGTGGCCTCTTTGAACAGTAGCTGTAACACGTTCTCGTGATGCCCAAGCGTCTCGGCGCGGCGCTTTTACGCGAGCGTCAATTACGCCCAGTGTACTCGTTATGTTAATATAAATATATACTAAGGGTATGCCAATTTGAGTCCACTACCAAATGGATAGTGTTCAATTCCAATATTAGCATTCGGCGATTCACACTCATACTACATACCCATAATCACTACGCATAACATGTTTCTACCATGTTCATAATTATGTTGCAGGTGTAAACATAGTCATGGATGATTTGAAAGATACCTTGTCTTTCTCATCACGTCTATTCAGTTGCCACACACATACACACAAACACACACACACATATATATATATATACACTCGCACCGACCACATACACACACATACATGACCTTGTCCTCAGTCCTCGCCTACATTTTTTCATTGATCTCTTGCAATAATTCAATAGAGTGAAATTGTTTCAGATACCTATTATACATCTTTAGATATTACATCAAGTGAAACATTCTGTTCAGTTCTTTGCGCAAAGATTACATCCTACAGATTCATCCATTTTAAATGAATGATTAACTCATATGGGCAATTTGTCTGCTTCGTGGCAATGACTTCCAAGGAGTATTGGCCCTACTGTACATCTCACGTTCCATTTGTATATACCATGTACTTGAATATTTTATTGATTAGAAATGCCGTCTGTCCAATTGATCAGTCCCACGTAACTTGCCCATACTTGTCCACTATTCCTCTGCTAATATCAATGAAAAACAGAATAAAACTCATTTCTGTTTATTGCTCGTTATCCCTATATCCACCGAACCAGTTTGTTATTGTAAATACGATTATCTACAACGTTTTGCAAGTTTCCATTTTCATATACTTCTGTTTATTGAACCTCGCTTTTCTGAAACATTTTGCCTTCGGAAAAATGTAAAGTAATCCAGATTGGTTTAAAGAGACATAACTTTAATCAATATCCAACGAGGAACTGTGTGGCACAGCCCGATGTATAAATTACTTATCAAAACAGAGCGACAATGCCTTTGATGTTGATACAATGAGCCCAGAAGATTTTCACTCATGTGATTGGCCTGATTCATTAACGTTCATTTTGGTATTCCCCATAGCACCAAAAACAAACACCGACGTACAAAAACGATCAAAAAATCTTTTCTTTTCCTGATTGTAAAAATCATATTACCAAACGTTTATCAAAATTAGATGTTTGTTTTCTTGGATCAAAACAGTGTTTGCTAATGTCTGCGTTGAAATAGGCGATCGAGACTATTTCGAAGTAACAAAAAGGACAATGTTTTTGTCAAGTTCGTACTATTTAATCAATCATTATAGGGCCAAACAATACATTTAAAATAAAATATAAAACAAATTTGTCACGTGTGTAATATCTTTATTTTAAGATATCTGATTATTTTTATTATAATTATACAAAGGTTTCGAAGGGTCGTCATCTTTTACTTAGTTCTGATTACAAAGATTGTATTTTGTTTTAATCGAAGTATAATCAGAGAAAATAAAGAATAAAGTTGTTGAATGTTAATGCAATAAGAATCTTTTGTGAAACGACACAGAAGCCAAGTCATGAATCATGTTTTTCTTTTCTTTTTTTCAAAGTTGGTGTCGCATGGTCATGGCAATGATGACATGGGATAATATCAGTTAATGTATCTTGGGCATCATGTTCAGAGTCACAAAGGGCTCTGTTATAGAGTATAGCGAGAGTACACTATTTGTGTATGATTACCATTGGGATCTTCTTTAGCTGTATTTGCTTCATTGATTTTGTATTCCCGCCTACGTTCTGACTTCAGCGTGAATTCTCATCACAAGCACCTTGCTAGTGCTATTTCAAAGTATATCTTTTACACTCGGTAATCTGTTGAGTATCGTCTTTTCTCGTAACAAGTATCTTTTCTTTAAAACAGTTCCTTGCATCTGAAGCAAACGAGAAATCTACTTCGTCTAATATTTCAATTTTCCTACGGCTAGTGTTAGCGTGATCATTGCCATAGCGTGTTACAACATTGCATGCGGGCATCGTATTTGTGCGACGATGTATATACAGTAAAATATTTACTCAACACAGGGCATTTTAAGTTCTAGAAACGGGGAGTCATACGCGCAACCCAGTTTCTTAGGGAAATGAAATATACATACTACAATGTTTCCCCTGTTCTATTAAGAAGAAAACACGACGACGTGATTAAGGCAGGTAGCAGGATGAACATCATCATGGCATTTCGAATTGAACGGCGCTGTGGTAAATTGGTGGTGTTTTAAAACCCCGTAAGCAATCTTTGCACATACAGTATGTGTTTAGTATCGAGTTCAGAGGTCGAGTTTCACTTCGTGTTCGTGTTTCTCTGCTAGAGTGACAAAGAAAAATGAATGTCACCGCAAACAAAATATGAATAATCCATATTGATTTCGAAACATATCCATGTAAAGATAATACATTACAATTGCACACAAGTAAAACTAATGATTTATGACCAAGTTAGCAACAAGAAAAAGATCCACGTACAACCAACTCTTATGTCAAATACTGCATAAGGTTCAAGACAAACGGAAACCTCGATTCGATATAGCACTTGCCACGAGCAGCGTTAGGAGATTTTCGACATTTATGGGTATTTAAGGGATTGCGTCAAAATCGAGGTTTCGCCACCTTTCTACCGCACTAGGTCTCCATACAAACCTAGCAGAGATATGAGTGGGTCGTAATTTGTGTGTGTGTTTGTACATTTGTATATACTTAAGTTGTCATAGCGAACTACGGTAAAAAATGGAATTAATGTTTTACATATCTTTATATCTTGTAAACGCACTAAATGGAATCTTACATTGAATAGAATGGCTTTTACTTTACGTATCCTGTTTTTGTTAAGAATAATCATTAATGGCGTTGGAAAGTGTAGGGGCTAGAGTGTCTAATGATTTATATATGTAATGCATAGATGTATCCAATAGTATTGAGGTAAACTCGATTAACAAATCTAATTAACACTTAACGGGCAATGCAATCAATTGGAAAAAAAAAAAACAATTGAAACATTTACCGCAATATTCACGTGTCCCATAACGGAATTCCTTTATAAATTGAAATGTAGTTTGTAGAAATCCGGCACTCTTCTCATTTATTTCTTAACATTTATTTTACTTGCTGTTTCCATACATAGTCTCGCAATATGATTAATTACAATGTCAGATGGGGTGGGGCTACCATATCTGTTATTTTTTTCTGTTTTAAAATATTTGGAATGGTGTCTTATGCATTTCCTTCTGAGAATTAGAGGTAGGTAAGACCGTTGAAGGGTGTTTTATAATCTTTAAATAGTGGGCGAGTCGATCAAATTGACTTAAGAAATTTATACATATTCATGTTAAGAAGACGACAAAATGTTCAAAACGTGACCCCATTATTCTCACAATGCACGTGATAGGAATCCGTTTCCTCCATATCATTTGCGAATATAGCACATTCTAAGAATTTCAACGGCAAACCAAATTTATTCCCTTAAAGCTACATGTCAGCACCTGTAATTAGCTGGGAAGGCAACCTATATAAAGCGCATCATCGTTCATATTGATGAAGAATTTTGCACAGATTGGTCAAAAGTTGACAAGATCCCAACAAACACCATAATTTAAACTCGCCTGAAGGCAAGTTGAAACATGAATTATTCTTCTTTCCGATTTATAGTCAGCTAAAGCTTGAGAGAATGCCTGATTAAACTAATATGGCACATACAAACAGGCAGATCAGCCCATTGGGAAGCCAAAGGCAAACATTATACAATGATGGTACAATATATATTAAATACATTATAGGAGTACAGAAGATAGCCAATAAAGTTCTTTGGATGAAGGTAGGTCAATAGTTGCTGAGTTTGGTGTGAAAATGTAGTTCAATAATAACCGGAGACAACCGTATTTAATGTTTCTATGTTTTTATTCAGAAACGTTCTCTATTTTCTAACTTTTATCTTTACTTTTTCTTTTGAATTTTTGTGTGCTTCTGTTTTGTTAATTTGTTTATATTTCTTTTTGTATTTTATACAGTAATTATACATATCATATTTGCATGAGGGACGACGTACTCATCTGATTTAACTACCAATCATTCGTTAATGAATAAATACATCCCTTAATGCACAATAGGATACTGATGTACAATGAGTATTTAAGTACATTGATTGGTTTGCGTCATTTCGAACTTACAGATATTTCAATAAAAACACCTAAAACGTTACTTAAATTGTCCTAAAGAAAATTCCAAAGTAACTTTATTTTGTTCATACTGATAAACCACCAACCAAAGGGTACATGGATAGTTTTGTCACATTAATGATTAAAAGAGTATTTACATTGTATCCTATAGAGAGAGGAAAACTTTTTAAAGAGGAATTCAAACTTTTATATCACACTCAAAGATTGTTCTCAAACATTTCCAGCGGCTGCATTCTGAAAACATTTCTGTTTGCCCATAACATCTACCAGGATGCACTTTGCTTATGAGTAGAATTAAGTAGATGTCACCGCATTCGTGACATCAAGAACCTCTAGATAATCAGTGTTCTCAAATTCTGAGCTATCATCATATCAATGGATCAATGGATTCATTGCTCAACTTCAGTCAGATTTAAAGTGCTAGCGACGTACTTAAGAGGAAGCAGAACTGTTTTACTTACTGGCTTTAGTTGGTAAAAAGGCACATATTGCCTGTTGATTAACTAGTACACAGTTGGAGTGAATTGTTTGGAGATATGTTATTCATTTCCTCGATGAGGCAGTCAAGAAATGAAACAAAATGTAAAATGCCGCTCAAGGTGGTTGTTCTCCTCCTCTTCCTTCTTCTTATTCTTCCTCTTCTTCTTCATCTTCATCTTCTTCTCCTTCTTCTTCATCTTCTCCTTCTTCCTCATCTTCTTCTCCTTCTTCCTCTTCTTCTTTATCTTCATCTTCATCTAAAAAAAAAAAAAAAAAAAATTTCTATGTTTTTATTCAGAAACGTTCTCTATTTTCTAACTTTTATCTTTACTTTTTCTTTTGAATTTTTGTGTGCTTCTGTTTTGTTAATTTGTTTATATTTCTTTTTGTATTTTATACAGTAATTATACATATCATATTTGCATGAGGGACGACGTACTCATCTGATTTAACTACCAATCATTCGTTAATGAATAAATACATCCCTTAATGCACAATAGGATACTGATGTACAATGAGTATTTAAGTACATTGATTGGTTTGCGTCATTTCGAACTTACAGATATTTCAATAAAAACACCTAAAACGTTACTTCAATTGTCATAAAGAAAATCCAAAGTAACTTTATTTTGTTTGCGTAACTTTATTTTGTTTGCGTCATTTCGAACTTACAGATATTTCAATAAAAACACCTAAAACGTTACTTAAATTGTCCTAAAGAAAATTCCAAAGTAACTTTATTTTGTTCATACTGATAAACCACCAACCAAAGGGTACATGGATAGTTTTGTCACATTAATGATTAAAAGAGTATTTACATTGTATCCTATAGAGAGAGGAAAACTTTTTAAAGAGGAATTCAAACTTTTATATCACACTCAAAGATTGTTCTCAAACATTTCCAGCGGCTGCATTCTGAAAACATTTCTGTTTGCCCATAACATCTACCAGGATGCACTTTGCTTATGAGTAGAATTAAGTAGATGTCACCGCATTCGTGACATCAAGAACCTCTAGATAATCAGTGTTCTCAAATTCTGAGCTATCATCATATCAATGGATCAATGGATTCATTGCTCAACTTCAGTCAGATTTAAAGTGCTAGCGACGTACTTAAGAGGAAGCAGAACTGTTTTACTTACTGGCTTTAGTTGGTAAAAAGGCACATATTGCCTGTTGATTAACTAGTACACAGTTGGAGTGAATTGTTTGGAGATATGTTATTCATTTCCTCGATGAGGCAGTCAAGAAATGAAACAAAATGTAAAATGCCGCTCAAGGTGGTTGTTCTCCTCCTCTTCCTTCTTCTTATTCTTCCTCTTCTTCTTCATCTTCATCTTCTTCTCCTTCTTCTTCATCTTCTTCTCCTTCTTCCTCATCTTCTTCTCCTTCTTCCTCTTCTTCTTTATCTTCATCTTCATCTCTCCTTCATCTTCATCTTCTCATTTTCCTCTTCTTCTTCATCATCGTCTTCATCTTCTCCTTCTTTTTCTTCTTCTTCTTCCTCTTCTTCTTCATCTTCATCTTCTCATTTTCCTCTTCTTCTTCATCTTCTCCTTCTTCTTCATCTTCATCTTCTCATTTTCCTCTTCTTCTTCATCTTCTTCTCCTTCTTCTTCTTCTTCTTCTTCTCTCCTCCTTGGCCTCCTCCTTCTTCTCGCTCTTCTTCCTCTTCTTTTCTTCTTCTTCCACTTCTTCTTTTTCTTCCACTTCTTCTTCTCGTATACCTTTTGTTTTCAGATGACCTATAAAATTTCTGTTGAAATATGATAAGAGGCAGGTAATGACTTAAGTACTTTCTATACTCTTCCAATAAAAACAACGACAGAAGGCTAATGCCAGGAAGTAGTGTAATGTATGGCGGAAAAATGTGGGTCAGATGTCAAAGTCTTTTTAGTTTTAATGGATAAGACTCAGGAAATGTATTCTATCCCAAAGGTGGTTTTGATGTCAGGATCATATCATTTAAATTTAAAATCCTCATGTTTGATTGAGTTCTTTGTTAAATTCTCACCCTCCATTCGCTCGTCTAGCACAGTATTTCACCACACGTGCGTGTAAAAAAGCAATATCGTACGTCGCGCAGTGACATTACGCTGACACGAATGGCCAAAACACATTGGTGCGTATAGTGATGACTGATGACGCATAGGGATTTGCACCTGAGTTAGATCCTGGTATAGTTTCCTTGATTGTTACCTCTAGGTGTTGTAGGTCACTGACAGGTCAGATGAAGTTATCACACCATATTAATTACTTCTATCGTTCTATCTATCTAATGTCTGATGACAGGTAATAGGTTGTTTAAGGTGATATCGTTGACAGAGGTCGTTCTTTCTGTAATAGGGAACCAAAGATAGCCAAACACCTGATGTACGTGTGTAAACATGCTTAATGTATTTGGTCAGAGTTCCCAACTTGGTGGGAAGAAGTAATGCACTCCAGAATTATATTTGATTATAAATCAGTTAATAAATCATGACAAGTTATAATTAAAATATGTTTGGCATGGGAGCATGCCAACCAGATCTTCTACTTAACCTCTATGTCATTGGAATAAAGAAAATCCTCAATGCTTGTAGATTCAAGCAACAAACCAAATTTGATCCATTTCAGATACCAATTGAAGTTAAATTTTCAAATGGAGAACAACATATTGCAACAAATAGCTATACTTCTCATAAATTTAATTTAGAAAAATCATTGGAGCACTTTCTGTAAATGGTATTTTGTTAGATTCGGTATCTTGTGTATGACAAAACAGTTTGTGTATTTATTTATATGTACATGTTATACGTGTATGTTTTTTTTCGAAAATTTAGTTTATAACTTAGCTTTTGTTCATAAAATCTGCATATGCATCATACTTAATTGCAAAGTTATGAAACTTTATAGGCATATTTTGCTATTTTGTGCCATGCCTTTGGCTTTGTTTTTTTTTTATTTTGTTTGTACTGCATTATTATTGGTGTTGGCGATATTGCTGTGAGTGGAACTCAAATGAGCATGTACACTATAAATACTTAGTTAAAAGTTAAAACTTGCGACATCCCCTCTAGCAGGGGCATACACCTAACAGGGTCAAAGGTCACTTACAAGACTTTAGAGGTCAATCTGTGTACACCTCAGACAAGTCTTAGGCCAGTGCTACTTTTGACTGACATGAATTGGTGGATATGTGGAAGAGTGAGCAGGACATGAATTTGACAAGTGAGACGGTTAAGAGGGATTATTTAAAATGCAGAGGCATTAAGAGGGAAACATACATACATTTTCACAGATTTGACTTTTGACCTTTGACCTACAGACCTCTATGTCACACCAGATGTAGTGTTACCTACTGAGGCACTGGTGCAAGAGTAATCAAAATTGGACCAGGAATCTGGGAGGTACAGCATTGTTGAATTGGTGGAGACGGACGATGACGAAGACGCTGACAACAGAATGTGCTACATAGCTTAACTATTTGGAAGCTGCATTTTGACTGGCTATTGAAATGAATATTTTGGTGAAATTAACCAATCAAAATGCTATATAAAAGGCAGGTAGTGCTCAGAGGGTTAAATAACCAATGAAACTCTAGTTAATTTCAATCAGGTGTAAGCATTCGTGTTGGATTCGGGCGTTATGTGGGATTTTTCCTGACAAATATTTAAACATGCTGAAATTATTCAATTTGGCATTGTAAAAGAAATATGAGTCACACTGAAGGCATAAAATCTCACTACGTTGTGGGGCTTGAAGGATGAACAAAATACGTTTTGTATTATTGTATTTGAACTACCTATCAACGCCCTACCACAAAATTACCATGATATTTCAATCAAAATTAATTAAGACGGAAGACAACAGATATTCACATAGCTGTTATATTCGGGTCTATACTACAGAGGGTAAAAAAGGTAATTATGCGCAATATGCGCTTGTAGAGCTCGCAACTACAGTCTATATGCGCGTGTTGTAAGCGTATGCGCTGTGCGTGTAGTCTTGCTATGCCATAGTTATTGGGAGTATATCAACGTAATTTATTAAACATTTTGCCTGCAGCTTGAACTTTTCATTTAAACGACTTTCGTCTTTATATTTCATCTTGTATTAGAGAGCTACATCCGAGGTTATAACTACACTACTTTCCTGCCGCGTAGTCACAAATTGTTTTATGTTGCATAAACCATCTTTAAAAATAAGCTTTTGGGCCTCTGCCCATACTACAATGCAGTACAGCAACAAAGTTAAATTCGTTTTAACTTGCATTGCAGTGGGTTGCATCAAGTTGCAACAGAAAGTGATCGATATATCGACAGTGCAGAAGCACTGTACTGCATTGCAGTGGAAGTATGAACGGACCTTTAGTCAAACATTGCATTTTTCCCGCCATTTGTATTTCTTATTGGCAGCCAATTTGGGCAAAATCATAGTCCATAGGATTTCTGGTAGTATTTCAACATTATTATTTAACGATACATTATTAAGATTATGTTGTAAAAATTAACTTATGGTAAGTCAACACCTGAGATGTACTTGTGTATATCCCTAAAGTCCCTTAACTGCATTTAAATGCAATTTTGAAAAAAATACTACGGAGCGGACCCCTACCTTGAGTAAGGGGGAAATTGCTCCTAAATCAAACAAGAAGAATAATGTTATCTTTTTTTTGCGGAGATCGTCAAATTTTCCTCTAGGGACGTTAGGGGATTATTTTGGAGCAACCAAGCATTTATTTTATCCTTGGCATTCTTTGAGAATTGATTAATGTGATCACTAAGTTGATTTGGTCGTGTACTTGAATCACGAATCTGTTGACTGTTAAGTCATCCTCAGGTATTAGTCTTGTCCACCGTTTATCCTTGAACAATTATACTAGAGTAATTTCTGCTATTCCACAGTCCCATCCTACAATAATCGTTTAATTTATATTTCATTTCCCAGAATGCATCGGGAATAATATAGAAATGCGTATCTTGAGTAAAATGTAAATTTATAAATGTCAATGCTTGTCAGTTAGTGGAATATTATTTTAACATAGTTTTTTCTGTTTAACTCATGTGCATGTTTTTTGAGGCAAAATATATGGCTTACAGAATTAATCTGGATCATTTCATGATTGGAAATACGTAAATATTGTATAAACAATATATTGAAATGGTGTTAAACTAACAAAGAGTATAAAGCTATAGCGTATCTTAAAATACACATTTTATAAATTTGTCTTTTGGTGCATTCCGGGTAATTCAATAGCTAATAAAAAGATCGTTTATACACATGAACTTCGAACACCTTTAGTTCCAGGTTTGACGGATATAATTTCGTTACAACCAAAGCATTGTTATAACATAAATCATATTCCTGCTTTTACATCTCATATGTTCTTATATGTCATATGTTGCTATTTTTTGTCTCCCATCAATATTTCCATTTATAAAAGAGGCATGTCTTAATAATCTATTAATTGATAATTGACATTGAAAACATGCAAAGCGTAGTGTCTGTTCAACGGTTTGATATTTGACATTGGTGCAGCTTCTTCCAGCAAGAATTGTGACATATCTTAGAGTGACAAGAACAAAATTTGTTGGTGGGCATTGTTATATGTTATAGAATATGTTATCTAATTAGTCAATCTGCCCCATAAATATCAAGAAAGTGTATTTGTGCATAGATTTGAATTCGATAGATTTGTGAAGGCCGTTTAGCTGAATTGTAATACATGTAGCGAGAGCACTCACAAATGACTCCAAAAGATAAAACAGTTGCAAGTAATATTTCTCATATCTTTGTAGTTTCGGTCATGTAGAGTTCAGTTCTGCGAAGCATCACATAAATAATGTTACATATAGAGATAGTTCCGGCTAATTGTTCATATTTTATACACTTTGATGAAACAGTAATAATGCCCTGAATATTAACCATCATAGTTACAGGCATTTATTCAATTATTAATTAATAATTATTATTTTGGGGTGTGTGTATGTGTGTATTTGTATGTGGGTTAGTGGGTGAGTGTAAGTGTATATGTAAGCTTGTACATTTGTGTATGTACAGAAAAATTAGTAGCAAACATCCGACCGGTAATTTGATATTGTATAATATCCAAATTGAATCATTATTTCTTGCTTTCATAACATTACTGGCTGGCTTTATGTAATTCGGTAGAAAATTGTCAGAACTGATTCCGATGTGGTTTGATATTAATCACTTCTGTATAATGTTACCACTTTAGTCCGTTTTTCGGTCACCGAATGCTCTTGAAATTTCCCGACCAAAATATCATGAAACCGCCGGGGGACATGCTCTAGATATATGTATCTATTCTTTCTTTAGGTTGCTTGAAATAAGAGTGTGCCATACATGTATAGAAAGCATATTCAGGATGATACCAAGGGTTTACTGGCAGTTTGGTCACGTAATATGGCCCTTAGATATAGCAAAATTATTCAATAACAATATTCAATATGATGCGCTCAAGTGCATCCACACATAATATGAAATTTAATGATAGTAAGTGACGGTTTAACAAGAGAGAACAAGACAAAACACATGAGTAACACTATAGAAAACTACTAAGAAAAAAAGTAGGGATATGTAAGAAGATTAGAAGGACTATCGAGGGGTGAAGAGAGGGGATGGGAGGGGAATGCCGAAATGAGGTAAAAGAGTACGAAATATGAATTATGAATACAAAATATACAAGTAGAAGAGAACGCAGAATACTAAAAGAAAGAAACAGAGATAGAAAAGAAAACAGTGGAGCTTGCTAAACAGGACGAGAGAAGAAAGAGGAAGACCGACAGAGAGAGAGTGAGGAACATAGCTTCAAATAAATTTCCCTGGTTACCAAGTGTAAGATATTTTAATTGAAACCGCCATCATCTTTATTCTCCCTCGCGTATGGAAGCGCAACACTTTACATGTACTTATTATAGACACATTCTATATGAATAATCATTTGTCTCTAACAAAATCAAAATGACTGAAATTGTACGAGTGTAAGTTCAGTCAAAGTAGGGCGCTTATACGAAAATACGTTTAAATTTTTAATATCAATGACTCGTTTTTGGCGCTATCATTAATGTCTCTGCCGTCTTTCACAATAATCTCATCATGGGCGTCAAATGTAGGTAACGAATTCACTATTACCATTAAATCTGGACTTAGCAATCCACGCTGAACTAAGTGACCTTCCCACATAGGTTAATAACATTATCGTTGTCTTAACTGTTGCAATAAATAAAACATTATTGCGTTATATTTCCCTATACACTGTCATTAAGCATTAGTAACGGTGTATAATGCTTTAGCACCCAAAAAATCACTTGAGTTTTAAAAATACCATATATTTAATTTTGGAGCCCTTGTTATATTACACAGATGTTTGAACCCATGCAAATCGTCTCTTTTATTTCTAGAGTAATTCTAAGCAGTGGCGAAACAATTTTGACAACTGACATGCAAAAGCTACTCCCGCTGCAAAAATGCAGAAACATGACATATAGGCCTAGAAATTCCACGATTTGTATGTTATAGCGCCCTCTATATGCCCATTCTCCAGAGGAAGACGTGTTAATTAAAATTAGATTTTAAGGAAAATAATATTTGCCCGCAATGAAATTTCATAAAGTTTACACCTGATTAAAGCGGCACTGGCATATTTTCAGAAGATATGAAATCTCTTAAATTTGCTCGCAAATGATAGTCTAGGCCATACCCAAAAACAGATTAATAAGAGGCTAAAGACATCCAGGGAGTTTGTAGGGTAACTTTTAAGTTTGCCGTAACTTTAATCAACAAATGTGTCTATTACATGAATATCATAGACTCGTACTCATTGATATTAAAATACGCAGGTCACAGACCGGTCAAACAAGGTGCATGCCATGAGAATAAACTCTGGCGTGTGTTTTCTTGTGTTAAATGCCATTTCTGCGTCGTCTGCTGAATTGCTGTTGCCGGCGATATTAATTATAAAATCGTTCTGTTTACCCATAATCGCGCTGATTTGGGCTTAATAATTTCAGGTGAGGGCTAATGTATATACAAGCTTATAACCATGAAAAAAATATTAATTTTGAAAACTCTAGAGGGCGCACTATTTCTCAAATGTGCCAGTGTTTCTTTATGTCAATGGTACAAATAATGAAAATTAATTGTCAAAAGTATGTCGCCGTTGATATTTTTTGTTTTATTCTGGTTTTGTCATAATAAATGAGAAATTCAAACAGCTGTGATTAACACTTTATTTATGACACTTTTTTCTGAAAATTACATAACTTTTAGTTGCGTTAGTTTGGGGATAAACAAACCGTCTCCTCATTTTGGAGTTCATTTGGTCAGGGACCTAAACGGAAACGCCCGTGTAAATATCAATAATGGAAATGATTTGCAAGCCTTAGCTGTATACCTATATGCATGATTGCATAATACACAATATATAATTATACAGAAAAAATATTAGAAATAAGTCGTTACAGGCCTTCATCAGCAGACTGAAACGTCATGCCCATGTATTAAAGCCGAGGACATTTCTAATCCCTGTAAAAACCTAAGCCTAGGTGAGTTTACATACAAAAAAAACTCTAATACACTTTTAGAATATAAGGTAGCCTATCAGTTTTTGTACTAAATGCAGTTAATGTGATACTTCCTAGGAAACCACGGCAATTAAATAAATTCTAAGATGCATTCCTTCCACTGAAAATATAAGGGGACTAACCTTTATGCGTAATAAAGCTATTGTCAAGTTTGAGTAAATCGTTTCCAACAATCCATAAGGTTTACTCTACTTTTTTTCGCAACATATGAACATAATCCCCTTATTAAGTGCAATTTTAGAGTGCGATATCAAACTATTTATATGACCTATGATAAGAATTATGAACCCATTATCTTCCAGCTGCAGTGCCCATGGCGTTACACGTTATACACTTAAAATATTGAAGTAAAAAAAACAAAGTAAGAGACAAAGACTAGGAAATGTTAGCCCGTTTTTCATCTAAAAGTTCTCGTGCTGCCGAGCAAAAAGGTGATAGATATAGTCACTACTCGTATTTCAAAATCCACGATTCGACGTCAATTTATCAGGTTGTCGAGTACAAGATACCTTGAGCCCGAAAACATCTCTTTCGCTTTTCTCGTGAGAATTACAGCGCCTTTCTACTACTGATGTATCCTGCAGCTCCCGCTCTATTTTTTATTGAATTGACGTAGCAAATCATAAGAAACATTGACAAAATCACTGAAATTGTAAACCAAATAACATTAAAACGAATTTCGAATAGCGTAGGATGTTCCTAACACCTGAAAATCTCCACGATTTGCCTTTGGTATGTGTCAATGCGAATTCTTTCAAAACAATTTTTAAAAGATCAAAACAGTTGAAATACCAGGACAAATTCTATGTCAATAAAGAACCTTCGACTAAGCAATCGAATAATGTTAACACATACCAGAATGTCATTATATCAAACCCTTAAATATGCATCAACAAATCGACAATGTCGTCATTAGGAATTGCCTTTTAGCATTCGATGAAGGTGGTAAACCGTAAAATAGTCCAAATGAAGTCTTTAATGAGACCGGTGGCCCGGGTGCAAATTCAAGAAATAAAGGTGAAGAAGAATGTCAATATCTTTCGCGCGTTTTTAGTTTGAGTGGTACTCCCATTCTGGCAGCGGCTCCCTAGAGTACAGTGTGAGTCAAAATGATTGTTCCACGATGAATCAAAAAATATTAAAAATATTTGTAATCTTTTTAGAATATTATTATATACTTATATTAACAAATAATTACTTCTAAATCACCATGTCAAAAATCCCGAGATTCATGCATTTTATTTCCAAGTTATGGCCTCATTTTTAGAGGGCCCCGAAATGCCGCGTGTACAAATTTTAGTACAGTAAACCATAAAGATGAGTGAACATGTTAACAGTGTATTCACAAACCAGGATCCAGAAAAACGAGATAGGCAAAGAACTTTCTTGTTTGTGCGTTTATTCACCACAGTGAGGCACAAAATTATTAATATTTATCATGAAAGAAAATTGTTCCAAAAAGTCTGACCTTTGACCCTTTAGCCAAACTAGGTGTATCACTTAAATTGAAACCTGGTTTGGTGTGTATTTTTCAATATCTTTTTGTTTTGCCTTAGGTAATAGTTAAATATAATATAACAGTCAAAATATAATTTATTGCACTTGTTGTTGCATCAGTCCCAACTTAATAACTGGCCTGTGTTATACTCATTGGGGCATTTATTACCATTTATCCACCAGAGTGTGTAAAGTAACATTAGGTATCCCACTTGAAAATTACCAAATCAATAGAATCTGGTACAAAGGCAAATCTGACGGCCTTTATTTTTTTTAAATGAGTGCAGATATTGATTGCCTGAACCAAAATGACAAATTCAAAATTCCTGTGAAAGCTATTTAAATGTACTTTTGAAGTATTTACAATTTTAAGATCTACCTTGCACAGTTTGACAAGAAAAAATCAGGATATTTGGGGAACAATCATTTTGACTCACACTGTATATCGTGCAACATGTATATATATTTCTCCGATACTACGAGGACTTTGTATTAGATAGGGGATTGTAGATTATTTTTCATGGAGAACCAGTTGGTCCTGTATATCAGAACCAGCTTCCAGTTTTAAATTAGCTTATTTTGCATTTTTATTTTCCTCCTCTGTAAAATGCTCCAAAAACACGTGGAGGTTTTATTTCAGAAAATCAAACAATCGTGTTAACATGAAAAAAAAAGTTTTGGCCCAAAAAATAAAAAATAATCTTTGATTTTATTTTTTTTTTGGGGGGGGGGGTCAGTCTGTATGGAGCGCATGCAGTGAAAAAAAATCAGATAATGTACAGAAGTATACTTACTTTGTTGACAATGTGTTGTAATTATTTTTTGTTCAGCAATTATCCTTCGGTTCACCAAAACATCTCTTTCGCTTTTTCTCGTGAGAATTACAGCGCCTTTCTAGTACTGATGTATCATGCAGCTCCCGCTCTATTTTTTTTATTGAATTGACGTAGCAAATCATAAGAAACATTGACAAAATCACTGAAATTGTAAACCAAATAACATTAAAACGAATTTCGAATAGCGTAGGATGTTCTTACCACCTGAAAATCTCCACGATTTGCCTTTGGTATGTATCAATGCGAATTCTTTCAAAACAATTTAAAAAGATCAAAACAGTTGGAATACCAGCACAAATTCTATTTCAATAACGAACCTTCGACTAAGCAATCGAATAACTTTAACACATACGAGAATGTCATTATCTCAAACCTTAATATTGCATCAACAAATCGACAATGTCGTCATTAGAATTTCCTTTTAGCCATTAGATGAGTGGTAACCGTAAAATATTCACATGCACTTCTTTAATGAGACAGGTGGCCGGGTGCAATAAATTCAGAATAAAGGTGAAGAAGAATGTCAATATCTTTCGCGCGTTTTTAGTTTGAGGGTACTCCCATTCTGGACAGCGGCTCCCTAGAGTATATCGTGCAACATGTATATATATTTCTCCGATACTACGAGGACTTTGTATTAGATAAGGGATTGTAGATTATTTTTCATGAAGAACCAGTTGGTCCGGTATCAGAACCGAGCTTTCAGTTTTAAATTAGCTTATTTTGCATTTTTAGGCTGTAAAATGCTCCAAAAACACGTGGAGGTTTTATTTCAGAAAATAAAAACGAATTGGTTAACATTCAGTTGAGAAAAACTCAAGTTTTGGCCCAAAAAAAATAAAAAAATAATCTTTAATTTTATTTTTTTTTTTGGGAGGGGGGGCAGTCTGTATGGAGCGCATGCAGTGAAAAAAAATCAGATAATGTATAGAATTAAACTGACTTTGTTGACAATGTATTGTAATTATTTTTTTCAGCATTTATCCTTTGGTTCACCAAAGAGATATGATATTTTTGTCTTAACCTGTTTGTATATCCAGTGCTAGTAATTTCTTATAATAAATTTATCACCATAATTTACAGGCTTCATCACACAACATAGTAAATTAAGATGTCCACAACCTAAAGCCTGAACAAATTAAAGAGAAATAAAAGAAACCTTGATGTTTATTAGAAGAATTGATAATCATTCCAATGGTGTATAAATCAAGAACTGAAATCCCTTGCGCGTGCACATTGCTAGAAGAAACACGACAGGGTACACCACTCAAAGAGATTTGAGAGAAGAGAACAAGGTTGATCACTTGTACAGGTAATTTCCAAAATAACCTGGTTTCCCTGATCATCGTCAATTTCCAGGAGCTAACAATATTTATGAGATGACGATTGTCGCTGCCTATGGTCTGATTACAGGCACAAACTACCCGCCACACTCCCTGACTGTCAGAAACAATTAGACTTATTGATCTAGCAACCGTTCACAACACTCTTACAAAACATCTCAAATACAACCTATGGTATCTGCGTTTGAGTATTATAAAAAGAATAAAGTATTTGTTTGCCTTTTATGAGAAATGTTGTTGAATTTTTTGGTTATCTCTATACTGGTCTTTTTTTAATTATCATTGTGCATTCCTGTGAGTCCCAGCTGCAAGTCAAGACGTTGTTATTTTAATGAACATTTTCACAGTGTACCTTGAAATTGGACGTTTTGGTACGCTTAAAAAAGGGCAGATACACGCACACGATGGATAAAAAGCAAAACAAGAACAAAAGCAAAACAAACAAACAAAGTCGCCCAATTTGTCTGAAGGATATCTCGTGTCTTATGTTCAGGGAAAAAGTGATTGAATTTCAATAAACCATTCCAACCACATCTAATACAGTTTTATCCAAGTGAAACTCGTTTACGTCTTGCACCCGATTAAAGAAAGCGAACTAAACGTATATTCAGAATCAGATACATTTGGAGAGAAAATTGCATCCGTCAACCTAAATCGTTAACACAGGCTATTTATTTCCAGATTTACCTTAAAGCGGGCACTGGCACATTTTCACAAAATATAAAATTTCTCAATTTGCTCTCAAATGATAGTCTAGGCCATTGGAAGAACAGAGATATATTTTACACATAAAATAACATACCCCAAAACAGATAGGGACATTGATATGAGGATAAAGATATCCAGGTAATTGTAGGCCAACTTTTAAGTTTTTGATAACTTTAATCAACAAATGTGTATTTACATGAGTATTTTTGACTGGTACTCACTGATATTAAAACCACAAAGGTTATAGACGGTCAAACAGTGTGCATAGCGTGGTAAACATGCATACGGCGTGCGTGTTTTTGTGTTAAACGCCATTTCGTCGTCTGCTGATTTCGCGGTCGCGGGCGACGTTAAATTACAAAATCGTTCCGTTTACCATAAGGAATCTGATTTGGTCTTAATCATTTCGGGTGAGGGCTTTTGTATATAAAAGCTTCACAACCATGCAAAAATATCGACTTTGAAAAATCTTGAGGGCGGCATATTTTTCAAATGTGCCAGTGTCTCTTTAAAAGAGCCCACTTCTCTAAAACATGTATGAATAAGGTGTCAAACTGGGTAGCAAGACAAACGTGTTTTTAAACTTTACAACACGGCTGACATCGGATACCATTGATCAGCGTGGGCTTGTGACAGAAACCATTACATACAAGATGAGATCAGTCCCTGATACTTGAGAAAATTTGCAGAAAGTTCACAGACCATTGGACTCTACACAGCCGAAACACCTTGCGATTTTCCTCAAGGATGGTGCCCCCTAAGTTTTAACAAATCGTGTGTGCATGTACATAATGCTTGTCCACATACTAATCACCGTGTGAAATAGCTAAGCTCAAGTTGATGCCGTTTCACATAGAAAATCACAATTTTGTAATAAAATTCCGAATTCGGATTTTTTTGTATCCAATGGTACTGTTGTACTACACATAAACGTCTGTCTCATCTCAAACTTTGGAATTCGGCATTTCAGGTGAATGGTGGGTGATGTCTTCCAAAATCTGAATTATTGTGATGCAAAATACCGGTAATTTATTACGTCTATAGTGTATATAAATAAACCATGGTGTAAAGTACGGACGATTTTAAAGCTAAAACCATAGCAAAACATGTGACTTTAAAACAAGCGCCTCGAGTGCGATCGCTTTAATCTGAGTGTTTTTGTAATTCAGGCGTCGAAACATTCGCATAAAGCCGGCTGGCCTTGGAAGTATCGCTTAGTATTATTCATATAAACTTGGATTATATATAAAGTAAATATCTTTACTGGTAATAATGATATATTTTATACGGTACCTAGGCAACATGCATGCGTCGTGATCGCTTGTTTTTTGATAAAAAGTAGCGACGTAGTCAATAAATGTTTCTTCGGTTTCTTTGCTCAATAATATCACATATCATTTTCTGCATTTAAAATTTTCTGTTTAAAAAAAATGTACTCTTTTGACTCCACTGTCGTAACTACCATCATTATAGGGTTTACACGTTCAAATATACATCAAATATTTCTCTTAAATGCATTTAATTGTGATTGCAATTCGGGTATGTTATGAGGTATTGTGATACGTACAATTTTACGGCGAAGGTCGTTTTGTATATTAAAGCGGAGCCTATCATGAACTTTAACACCTACGAAAATATTAAGCTAGTATTAAGCAATTGTTGTAAGTTTCCAAGATCATGCATTCATGTTAGTTTTACAGGTCATTTACATTCCACCTACGTTTTCCTACATTAGAAGTAATACTGACAGAAAAGAACTAAAAGTTAAAAGTTATGCCTGTGGACGTCAAATACAAGATGTCAGTAATAAGCCTTCAAATCTTCAACTTTAATCAACTTAAAAAGATGCTGATTGGGTCATCTAAGTTTATACGAAGGAAGGTTAATATACGAAAATCTCCCTCTGGGCGGACATTAAGCACATGGTTGGTTATCTATGTTTGGCTATCATGTGCTTTTCCTACTACGCGACGATGAAGCAGTATTATATCGGACGTATAATACGATTGAACAACCACGTCAGGATTTTGAATTGCTTTCGAGGAGCTTTAGATCATACAAAGACAAAACCTCAAAATTGTTTGTAAACGTTGTCTTAGTATGCAAATTCTGGCATACATTATTTTTCAATAAGAATAACTGGGGTGTAACTGTAAATGCATTGTCTTACATTAAAACCTGCCGCATACCAAGATTCCAAATAATACATATACATAAAATCAATTATCATGTGTTCTTATTTGATTTCAAAGGCTAAACTTCACAGACGGTGTCCTTCTACAGTATCTCCAAAATTTCTTTGCAGCATGCATGCATATCGCACTTGACGAGTTCGTGTTATACAACAGTATCTTTCGATTCAAAAAAGCATGAAGGTTTAGTTGCCATGCGCGAGACATTAGCCTGGTCAAACTTTAAAAAGAATGTATAACCCACCCTTATCTACAAAAGAAAGAATTGTTTTGTAAAATATACTATAAATGCGAAAGAACATTATCAAATTCTACACCAAAAATAGTGGAGTGCAACGTATTTTTTTTAGGAACAGAGGTTATACAGGGGTAGGAAACTTTCGATAGACTTATTACTTTTCACGGATAAAAACAGGTATGGTTTTTGTGCTGCATGCAGTGGCGTAAATTTCTTTTTGACATTGGGGGGGATGGGGTGAGAAAAATTTATGAATGAAACGGGGTTTGCTAAAAAAAGATCCATTATTAGCACATGTGCGCGCGAAGCGCGCTAAAAATTTGCCATTAGAAGCTAAACTCGTTAAATGTAATTGTAATTGAAAAAAATGCGCGCGAAGCGCGCGAAATTTACCATTTTTTAAAACATTATGGTAAAATATGAGGTTATTTTGGGTCAAAAAACACATGAACGGCCATCAACATTGGGGGGATGATCGTATTGACCATCCCCCCTCATCAAAATATTGGGGGGGATATATCCCCATCCCCCCCGGGATTTACGCCTATGGCTGCATGCTGCAGTTCAATAGCTATTGGGCACAGTAGGTTGAAGAAAACAATGTATAGGTAAAAATTTCATAAAATGATGTCAAATGATCCAAAGAAAAACTTGACTATTACACTCATTTTACCCCGCAAGGTGCTAGTAGGGATTGAAAAAAATGTTCTAAAAAACGTAATCGGAATAGAATAATTAACTTGACATTAAACAAATTCTCATCCACTTATGGACGACAGTGATTCTCGATTGGAATCTGATAATATGAGCTAAGATGAATCATAAAATTTTTAGTGATATTACTATACGCCTACCTCCTGAATTCCTACACATAGCAGTCTGACTTAATCTTATATGGTAAATGTCAATTATTTTTACCTGGTCAAACTATTAGTCCACGATATAGAAACACACCCGGAAATAAATAGGTAAAAAGCTGAATATTTCAGGAGTTTCCCGATGCCATATGGAGCAACATATAAAAAGTCCCCAAGAATCCCCCTTGTCCTATTGAAAAGAAATAAGGGGTAAAATTTGTGCAGGGGTCAAATTCTAAATGTTCCAATTGCTTTCAAATGTATACCCACGTTTGTGTCATGTTATAAGGATTAAAAAGGTATAGTTTGCCCTAACTGGGATTTATGGATTATTAACTATATGGAAATAACGGTCCAAGGTCATATTGGGGGTAAAGGCTCAGAATGTTCCGATCCTTTCCAAAAGTGTATCAAATTGCTCGTCTTATTGTGTATAGACTGAAAAAAAATATATTTAAATAGTTCAAGTACCTTTCTTGCATATTTATAGGGCTCATTATGGCAGGTTGTTACAGGGTCTGTGGGAGGTCACAAGCCACTGCCCTATAAGGTCAATATGTCGAAGATGTAGATAGTGTGAATGAGTATGAATGTACGGGTAATTTGGAATTAGTTTAATTAAAATCCTACTGTTTTGACAATTTTACCCCAACATGACCTTGAACAATTGTTGGCCTGCATGCCTAAAACTAAAGTTCAAAGTTAGACAAACCATACATTTCTTATTCAGTTTGACTAGAAGAATACAATAGTCCATGATTTAGCTCAATTTAGTCATTTTAATTTTTTTAACTCTGTCTAAACTTACAACATTAGGAAGCTATCCTGAAAAAAAAAAAACAGTTATATGGCTTATTTTTCCGCCTTCTACACGGACCTAGAGGTCTTGGACTATATTACAGCGTCAGATTCTATTGTGCCGTACTTGCAAAGTACACAATTCACTTGGTAAGTATAGGAGGACGGACATATGAGCATGAATCAAGTATTGCCACAAACCTGAATGTCGTACATAGAAGTGTCAAGAATGGAATCGATACACGTGCTTTTGATTACGTATGCCCAGATGAGCAATTTGTAACCAGTTAAAGCAGTCTGAAAAATTTATCCCAGAATGACCTTGAACTGCTAAAAGCCCATTGTACTATATATCATAGATAGGGCAAAGTGTAAATTGTTCAAGTGTATGGAAAGTGTCATTCCTGCAGAGGCGACAATGTTCAATAATTCTGCTACAGCTTACACGTCTGTCAATCATAGCAAATGCACACCGCGATCAGCTTGAACATTTTAAGGCTGGAAAGGTTTGCCTTGTTCACTCGCTCGCGAATACGCTCAAGCCAATTGAGATCTGCGTTTACTCAGATCGATATGCGTGTAGATTGTGAACACCGGTGTTGTGTAATTCTGTCTCGGACAATCGGAATGTTATGCGATTTTTTATATTCTTTTTATTGATACCAATAGTCAGGTAGAACCTTCATGTGACCGTACAGTTGAGTATGAACACAATTTTTTTTTTGCTGAAAATGATAGATTAGGGGTGTGTAGAATAAGAATCTGCCGGGTGCCACCTGGGCATCCTTGAGCATTTTGAGAAATCCAAGATGGCGTCGCCATAAATGATAATTATCTATTCAACCTTATATAATCAAACTATGGAGTTACTAGATATACGATATGATCCAATAAACAAGTGTATGGCACTTGTAACATTAAGTCATACTTCAAATTCAAAATGGAAGCCAATTCCAATAATTTTAAAATATGCCCTATAACAGCAAATACCTGCCATAAAAATAGACGAGAAGTACTTAGGTTATGTTGTTAGACACAATAAATGTATTTCTGATACTTTTAAAATTGTAACCTGACGTCAATCAATATGGCAGCCAAAACGTGAACATCTTCAAAAAATACTAGGCACAAATTTATAAGTATTACAGCCTTCAAATCGAAATCCATGTGTCAATGACATTAGAAATGTACCTTTGATCCTAACCAATGTACACCATACATTTCAATTTGTTTTAAATGCGCCAAAATCGAAATAAAACTAATATGGTGCAAAGTTGTCAAAAATTGCATAGGAATTACATTTTTTCACATATATTGCACTCAATTTATAATTTGACCCATTTTTTATTTATCGGGATTACCTGGTATCACTTGGTTATGATCATAGGTACATTTCTAATTGTTTCATTATACTTGAAGGTAATATTTAGACATTTGTGTGAAGTATTTTTGAAGATATTCACGTGTTGGCTGCCATATTGATTGTCGTCATGTAGCAACTTTAAAAGTATCAGAAATACATTTATTGTGTCTAACAACATAATCTAAGTACTTCATGTTTATTTTTTATCGCAGGTATTTGCTGCTATATGACATATTTTAAAATATTAGATTTGGCTTCCATTTTGAATTTGGAGTATGACTCAATATTACAAGTGCCATGAATTTGTTCATTGGTCATATAGTATATCTAGTAACTCCATAGTTTGATAATATAGGGTTGAATAGATAATTATCATTTATGGCGACGCCATCTTGGATTTCTCAAAATGCTCAAGGATGCCCAGATTCTTATTCTACACACCCTTATCTATCATTTTCAGCAGAAAAATTGTGTCCATACTCAATTTTACGGTCAGGCCATAAGTTGGACCATGAGTACCTGACTACAAGCTGAAATGTTTTCATAGCGTTGTCATTAATCGGTGGCATATGATGTAAGCAGGTGGCAGCTTGCCTCTGTATTAGGAAAGTCCAGTTAGGCCACTCTATTTAGTCCTATCGATTTCGTTTGGTATATTTGAATGTTAAACGTATGATTTATATTTATAATAAAAATAATAATCAACGCACACTCAAACGGTTACATTAATAAAGAATAACGCTTTTAGCCAATAAAGTCTAGTAATGCACAATGATGATAATAATAATCACTTTATTTATCCCGTTACGCGGAACCAATCTCTTGCCGATTTACAACAATGCACCAGAGCAACGTACAACCACACAAAAATCATTACATTATACAAATGCAGAATCTATAAGTTAATTCTAGGAATTCGCAATACTGTGCGCCTCGACGATCGCCTCGGAGAGGCGATGTTTTCCCGATGCATCATGGGAAAAAAGTCGACATCCAGAACCCACGTAATACAAATATTACATTTCACAGGAACACGTCACTGTTGAGATTTTTATATCATCTGAACCGTTAGCCTTAGTAATCCACGTGTGCCCAATCTTACTTGCAAATTCCGTCGCATCTGTAAGAAATTCGCAATTTTGTTACTGCACAGTAGCCTGTGGGACCGTGGAAAACGAGCAATTGCTCATAACACAAAACTGCAAGATCGGGATCAGCTCAAATTTTGGGATTAAGCTTTTCTCAAGGATTTCTAGTGATCAATGAATAAAACAGAAATCACGAAATGCACCTTTTAAGAGATAGTTCACTCGTGTATTTAAACGTTTATGTTGGCAAAACTTTTAACTGTTTTGATCATTGCCCCGCGCGGGAGCGCGGGGCTATAGATGTGGAATAACTTGACAGACATGGAGTTTTTGCTGTATTGAAGCCTGAAGAGCCTTGGTCATAACAATTTTTCATGACAATTGAAAATGATGAACAGTGCTAAAATTACGCAATGGTTGTGATGAACATGGCATAAATATTTATGCAAACACAAAATAGTTTTTGTGTAGGTAAAATGATGATACAGTGTGAGATAGATTGTATTTTCAGTGTTTTTATACAAATTTATATTGGATCTGTACAAGGTTCTATTTCCACGTGTTTAAGTGGGGTCAAATGTCAGCCCAGTTGGGCGAAGTGCCAGCAGTGCCTGGTTATATCATTGCATATTCAGAAATATTGACAATAATCTCTTGACAGCTGACATCAGTTACGATGGTCGAGTCGACTATTTAGGTACTACAGTAACTTGAAAAAGAGTATAGTGAACTTGAGTTAAGTTTACGATACCACTATTTATCCCATTAGTTTTCAATAAAAGTCACATACACTAGTTCTCAATTCTTGGCTATTTTAGGATGTTTTAAATAATTCTGCCATTGCGCGGGGTATACATTGGTGCCCAGCACCAACATGTTTGTTTGTAATGTACTCACAGTTGTAAGCCTTTACTCAGTAGTAGCTCTTTTCTGGTGACTTTTTCTAATAAGTCTTGGCATACTTGTGAGCATTGGAATATCTCTATTGAATCTGCGTTTTATATACCACACACCACAGAGGTGAAAATGACGTCATTGTGAAATCATGAAGAAGATTTCCACGTGTTTCGATGTGCAACTTGGTAGCACACGTTTTGTACGTACACGCGTTTAGCAGGAAATCATAACAATGTCCTTTACTTCCAGACTTTAAGCAGGGAGGTGGGTTTCAAGATAAATTGTAATGAAGAGTTCATGTGAAATGCCAATTTGGGATACGTTCTAAGTAATATTACGCACGCATGATGTGAGTTTTATAGTCCTTTCTAAAGGAAAATAAAGAAACTTCAGCCGACCATGGTGCAAACTTCATGTTAGCCTTTTTTTATTTATTTCACAGATAAATTGTAAATCGGTAAAACTCGATTGAAAAGACATACCTTTTAAATATTGAAAAGCAATTATCATCCTAAATATTATGTTATGCCTTCCATACTCAAGAACTTTTTCGTGAAACATACTGTATAGTTTTGATCTATACACGTATTCACATCACATCATTCAATGCTACCCAGCATTCAATGACTTGGCTCCATTTATCAAAGGCAATTCATCTCGTTCTGAATGAAATTTAATTTACCACTGCATTAGGTATGGGCTTTTTAAAAACGTTTTTATTCATATCATATATGAAGGGATTGTGACAAAACAATTGACAGCGTTATTCCGTCATTTCCTATATCAAATGGCCTAGTGTGAACAATGCAAGCTGAACACGCAGGGAAATTTGAAATCACTTGCAGGGTTTTATGTAATGAAACTTTGGTTATAGAATTACATAGCTCTTTTGATGCTTCTGATAAACGAAAATCGTGTTTGTGAAAGGTCTCCTATCAGTTATATTCGATTTCAAGATATTTATTTTGGCTGAAATGTTAATAACATTTGGCTTATGTCAGCTCTTAATTTCCGATAAGATGTAATCTTTGCCTAGGTAATTACGTGATAGTGATTGCTTCTTTGACATGAAGCACTTGATATTTTAAGGGGCTTCGATGCGTTGGCTTCGACTGCATCTTTGATCGCATGTTTTAACCTCTTGGACACTACCGCCTATAATACAGGCTGTCTGATTAGCTCATTACAGGACAAAACATGAGACAGCCTTCTGAATAACCAATCAAAACAGTGCTTCTATATCTCTGTGTGAGCCATATCACCAATCTTACAATATCTCTGATTTGCTCATTACACGATATTACTTTCTAAGTAACCAATCAAAATAATGCTTAGATACCGATGGATAGGTAGGTATTGTCCAGTTAAGAAAACTAAGAATAGCACTGATATAAAAGCACACTGCTACATGGGGTTGGACTTCTATGCCCCTAATTGAATGTTTTGTTTGTGGAAAGTTGGAAAGTCATTTTAACAACTAACTAATCTATTTTTCACGCAGGAGGTAAACACATGTAATGATTATTACTGGTATAATATTTGATACAAATCAGAAGAAAGCCATTTAACTTCAACCAACTGTCAATCCTAATGCACAATATCGTATGCTTGTCCTCGTCAAAAAAATCAAATTGTTCTTTAAAGCCACTATCAGCGATTTTTTTCAAAATGTAAACAAATCGCGCGCCCCATTTTTCATCGAAGTCCATTTTTTTGCACTGTTGTATTGGAAAATGTTGTATTAAAGACCCCTGGAAGTGACTAAGCGTAACACGTCATATTTTTCAAACAGTGACGATTCTTATGCTTTGTTTACTAATAAAAGTCGGGATCCGACTTTTTTAGGTCATGAAACAGTCGTAAATGGCATCTTCGAGATCACTTTAAAATGCTTTGGTGTCTGTTTTTCACCAAGAACTGTAATATAAGTTGTTGATATGACCTAATACTAGCAATTTAGAGACAAAATGGGCATTTTGAATTTGGAAAAAAATGACCGATAGTGGCTTTAAATGCTTTCAAAATTCATATTTTCACGAGGGGTTTACAAACCAAAACAAGACCGTACTTAAAGGCTGACTCAGAGATTCTGAAATATAATTTTTTGGTGTAATAATTAAAAATAGTCAACTTGAACTAAAGATAGTAACCTAAAATGTACAATTCCAAAGTTTGAGATGAATCGGATTTTTCGTTTTGATGCAGTAAACATTTATGTACAATGTTATGTGCCTTAGGTTACTGTGTATAACAAAAATTCCGGATCCGGAATTTTATAACAAGGTTGTGATTTTCAATATGAAGGACTTCGATTTGAGCTTAGCTATTTCACACAGTGACTTGTATTTGCACATGCAGTATTTATATGCAAAAAAACACGATTTGTTTGAAAATTTAAAGCCACGATCAGCGATTTTTTTTTTCAAAATGTAAACAAACAGCGCCCCTTTTTTCATCAAAGTGCATTTTTTGCACTGTTGTGTTGGAAATAGTTGTAGTAAAGACCCCTGTAAGCGGCTAAGCTTAACGCGCCGTATTTGTCAAGAAATGGTGATTTTTATGCTTTGTTTACTAATAAAAGTCGGGATCCGACTTTTTTAGGCGCAAAACAGTCGTAAATGGCATCTTCAGGACCCCTTTAAAATGCTTAAGCGTCTGTTTTTCACAATGAACAGTAATATAAGGTGTTGATATGACCTAACACTAGCAATTTAGAGACAAAATGGGCATTTTTATTTTGGAAAAAAATGACTGATAGTGGCTTTAAAGCGCCCTCCTCGAGAAATCTCTTAGTCAGCCTTTAAGAGTATTGGAGTATTGTGTCATGTCGGAAAATAGGCGATCAAATATGCTCTCAAAAACTAACGATCTATCGAAACCCCTTAATCTCTTTGAATATCAGTAATGACGTTTTACATCAATGAACGCGTGTTGACTCCTCCATGGCAATATCCTAAAAACAACAGCAGCAAAGAACATAATACCAGAAAACTGTATCTGCGTTCCTAACTTTCAGAAAGGATAACAAATCGCTTAATAGATTTAATGGCGTGAATTCCTAATCCTATTAAGAGGCGTGTCGGCTCAAGTATAAAGAAAAAGTACTCTTTGACATTAAGAGAGCAGTGTGCATATAAGAATAAGAGTTCCATCATTTAGCACTAAACACCTAACAGACATAGGCAGATTGTTATTGTATATAGCGATTGTTATAGACAGTTTTGCTTAAGGTTCTTTAATGTTCATTCATATGGTCCCTCGAAGGCGTATCCTATAAAACGTGCAGACTTCGGTCGATATAATTAAAAAAATAAAAGGGATAAGGGCGTCTTCTTTATTAGAATTGACCTCGGTTAGAAAAACAGAGACACCGACATATGGATTTATTACATACTTAAATGCTTGAGGTTCATTCTGTGAAAATATTGCAAAGGTAACATACACTTTAAATTTATAATCACTACAAACTATTTTTTTATAATTAACCAACACACACGTCACACGACCCCTCAAAATAATGACTGATTCACTGATAATTACTGCGTACGTTTGAGGCCACGATGCTTGCCAGATTCGGTTTCAAAAGAAATCGCTCGCGCTCGTCTACATAGATATTTGAAAAAAAAAACACTTTAATTTGGCCACCTCTGGTTTTAACTCTTATTTTTAAATGGCATAAACAAAGAAAAACAAGGCGCAATCGCAAGGCTTCTGCACTACATAGCGTAGCGAATATGCCTTTAAGTTTCGCCAGCCTCAGAATTACCCTAAAACTGTCACCTCAGGCTTTGGGTGGGGGAGGAGGTAGAATTTGCAGGAGAATTGAAACCCAAAGGCACAATGGAAATACAGACATTTGGTAACGACTGAAAGGAGCCTAAATTCTCCAGGAAGCTAAACCGCTCAATGTTGAACCGCTCAATGTTAACAGGGGAGGGCGGCAAAGAAATCCAAATTTCAGACGTCGCCATTGGTTTAACACGTAAAAGCGAAATCTTGACGAAAAATTCTGAATTTTTTATATGTTGTCAAGGAATATTTTCTTATTCCAAAACCGTTGGAGTTGAAGAATCAACTCCGCTGGAAGGGTTATTTCTGTTTTTTTTTTGTACACTGTTAAAAATGTTCCTAATTTTACCAGACTTTACCTTTTAAATTACGGTAAACCCCAATTATTCAATAATCTTCACGCTTTATTACCAATACCTAACATAAAATTACAATTTGGAAGCCGAAATATTTAAATAAACAGTGGCTAGACATACTACACATTTTGAAAAAGGGTAGTATTTATACGCTGACCGTTATTATAGTTTCCGTAATATTACGTTCTTTTGTAACTTACTTGTTTTTAATGTAAGAATATGAACTATGAAAATGGTTTTATCCATAAAATGTGTTAAATAACGTCGTAAGTAACGTCATTAAAAATATGCAAAATCTTATTTTCCCTATATTTTTTAAAAATAGTTTTAAAAACTCTTTTCCTCCTTTTGTATTATATTTAGTTTAATTTGAAAAAAGTAGTACACACATATTTATATAGACCTATTCAAATTTAGCATCTGCTATCAGTAGAGTCATGTAGTGTAGTGGATAAGGTTTAGGACTTGTAATCTTAAGGCCCTGGTTCGAATCTATGTAAGGTACATGTATTAAGTTTATTCATATGATGATTAAGTAATTGGTGACATGACATTAGAGTGTGTCCATTACCATATAAAACGATGTGTATAAAGTGGTTTAAATCTTTATTTCTGCACGTTTTCCCTTTGTTCATTGCCTTTTTTCTCAAATTATCAATATTGCTTAAACAAGTCACAAACCAACAATAACGTTGAACCTGAGATTTTACGCCGTTATTTTACGTTCCCTGCAATGGTTTCGTATTTTTACGGCTCCAGTTATTTTACGTTCTGCACGTTATGAGACCCAGCTGCCAGTCAAATCCCTGTCTTTTTACAGGTTTATTTTTAACAGTGTATGAATAACGATCGAGGACGAAGTCGTATGTGGGTCATGGGAACACCCATGACCGACCCACATCAAAGCACCCAAATTGGTTTTTGGTTTGCACTCCGTATTGCTGTAATTTCTTTTGACATTTTTGGTGAGTTGCTATAATAAATGAGGCTTGGCCGCCACCGCCTGAATGTTAAATAATCATGATAATAGCTATTCTTAATCTAATATTTATTATTTCTGATTATGTCCTTTGTTTGAAAGAATAATTAATTTTGTCAACATTCTCATTCTCAAACAAGATTAATTTGCAAAAATACGAAATTTAAAAAAAAACATATCTGCCTCTTATAAAAAATGTTTAATATTCGGTGCGACCCTTTTCCCCCAAAACAGGATATTAAAGGTGCCCTTAACACCACCTTATCGTAACTCACTGAACAATTTACCATGAAAGAACTTGTTTAATATAGATTTGTTAACGTGAAGTATACAAAAATACCACCTTTTGTTAAACAAAATCAAATCTTGATCGTTATTTAGTTGATTATTTTAAATGAGCTAACATTGAAGTTATCTAAGATTTGTGAATAATTTTATGTGGTATAATTTAATTCAAAAAAGCTTAGACCATTTGTGTTTAATGACAGAAGAAGAATATCAAATAGCCTTGGATAATTCTATTCATTCATCGTTTAGAATTGAAATGAAGAGCTTATAGACCAGTTAACAGCAATGTTTGTAAACATGTTAGGGCCTGGTATCTTGAAATAGGTCGGCCTGTCTTTTACACAATGGGCAATTGTATATGTTAGAGTTTTGATACTATGGGCCATAACGATTAGCAGGAATGGATTCGCAGGCAACAAAAGAAGTGACGTAGGATGTTAACTGGTCTATATATTTCATTACGGACG
This sequence comes from Ophioderma brevispina, assembly GCA_023653785.1. Lineage (NCBI taxonomy): Eukaryota > Metazoa > Echinodermata > Ophiuroidea > Amphilepidida > Ophiodermatidae > Ophioderma > Ophioderma brevispina. The sequence continues at coordinate 45,318 of JAMKCH010027256.1, read as the reverse complement.
GTGTAGTTTTTAAAACATTTTGTGAAATCGGTGCTTCCAGGGTAAACGCATGTAAAGGTAACAATTTGTCAAATATATCAAGTTGCTAGTAATTATCCTGACTTTTTTCTTATGTTTAGTTTTAATCTCTAATAGCGGGAATAGTAAAGAGATAAATTGAGAAATTCTGTTTTCCGATCTTCTTTCTTTATATTTAGCCCAGGGTGGGTCCAAAATAAAAATGGTAAAGGTCGTAGCGTTTGACAAACGTTTCAATCGTTATAAACTTGAGGTTTCGACAAAAGTTTTTTAGTTTTGCCCGGGAGTTTTGCAAATTGTTTGCAGTGTCTAAGTGAATACTGTGTGATTTTATAGGTTTTATAGGTTTTAGTGAGCCAATATGTGGTCTTCTACTACTAAAAACTAGCCAACTGAAATGTTACGTTTATGAGGTACGTTTTACAACTATTGAAATGAAGGTTGATATAAATTAATTACGACACTAAATGAAAAAAAAAATGTTTATCTCTTTCCTTATAGGGGGTACCCGTATTTCTTTGCGCTAATAACCCAGACGAATGGAATGTTGTTCAGGTGCAATGCAGGTGAATGCATAGTTAACCCGGGAACTATGCATTCACCTGCTTTTGCACCTGGACAACATTCCATTTGTCTGGGTGAGTGTATTGTTGAACCCCAAAGATGGCCGCTAATTTGAAATACTGATTCCCTATCCGCAAAATACATGAAATTCAAACTGTTACAGTTAGATGTTTTGATAAGCTGGTAGGTATAGGAAAGGTCTATTGAGACACCCAAAATGGAGCACGACTTTAAGAACAATGCATCAGGATGGTTTGAATAAGTCTTGTCCAAAAACACCGACCGACATTGTTTGTAATCTCGGGCCACCTGTTGTTTTGGTAAATTTATTCATTGCAATATTCACGGGCACTTCTTTAGGCAAATCATTAGCGTGTAACCTTATCTAAAGAGGTGATCGTATAATTAGAAAGTGTCTAGCGAAGTGAAAAACGTTAGTTAAAAATATTAGACCTAGCATTCGTGATCAAGGCGTGAGCATTACCACTGAAATGGTTGCGCCAGAACCGCATCAGCAAAAGTATTTCCATGTTTAGGATCAAATCATAATTTCATGACATATAGGCAATTAGAAAGTAATGGATGGGGAACTTTTGCATGCAAAAAAGAAAGTACACTCACATTTAAACCTTTTTTCTGTTAATATCATGCAGAGATGTAGAAAGACTTCATTTCATTAATTACCTTAACGGTATGTAAAACAGTGGACATGATATTCCAGGCAATATCAATGTTATTATTATTATACACTGATTGAATTTTCTTTATTCTTGATCAAGGACGTTCATTATTCGGAGTTGCATTACTTCATAATCCGACCTCTTCTGATTAGAACAATTCAAAACAAAGATACAGGGCGATGCATAAACAATGCGTAAACCAAATGAGAGCATTCCGAAACTTTACAACCGAACTAAAAAACAAGATTTAAGCGTATTGCATCTCTTGCCCGTTTTAGTCCCATGCCTTAATAAGAACGTTTTAGAACGAAAAAGATTAATGACGGTACAACGCGATTCAATATATAAGACTATTTTGTCTTAATACAAAGAATGTGTCGTGGAATACAATGACATTTCAAGGAGATGAATATTATACAAATACTACATGGTTAGAGGGAAATAGGGCACACTATTTTCCCGAGGTACTGTTTACGGTCTATCACCGAACCCAAAGGGGGAAGGGTGATAGGCCCGGTAGCAGTTACCAAGGGAAAAAGAGGGTGCACATATGCCAGATATAAACAAACAAGGCCTCCTCTAACATGTTAGTTAGTAAGTGTTTTATAACACCTCACTGTGACTCTGGGGACGAGGGTGTAGGGAAATAGTCCGATCTATTTCCCTAGGGGAATTAGCATGTTGATAGGAATCCGCTATGAACTAGCCATGATACTATGAATGAATATTCATGAAGGGAATAATTGCTAATATTGTCATGAAAGTTAAACAGAGTTCGCTACATTGATACCGAGTTCTACGCTATATTTCATCGGAACATACCAAAACAAAGTTATTTACTCAAAGCTTCGATGGGCATGGATTATGTCTTGGTATGGATGCAGAGGGTGTTTTCAATCAATCCCACAATGCATTGCAATGTGCCTATACTGTGCTATACTAACACACGTCAGTATTTAGGGAGAGAAAGTGTTCAAAAGTTACGGACCACAAAATATTTCATGATCATGATAGAAAGTCCTTAAGTACTGGCACTTTGTGGGCTAAAATGCGTATAAATAAAGACAGGCTTTTTATTTTTTAAGAATATGATTTTTGTTGGATCACATGATCTTATTGAGGTGGTATTTTCCAAAACTGGCGTATTGTGGGATGACCCAAAACACCCTCTGGTATGGATGTTAATGTTATTTGATAGTAAAGAGTTGTAAATACAATTTAGGAATATTGGCACGCTTCCAAGAGTGTGACGTAATAGCATCACTCTATGAGATGTTAAGAGGAAAATTAAGAAGTATATTTAATTGCGCAGAGTAAATAACATTCTCTCTTTTTATATGGTATAAAGTCAATATTTTTGCCAAAGCTTTTTAAAGCATTTAATGAAGCACCCTGGACATACAAACATTTGTAAAATGTTGGCTTCTGGTCTAATTGCGAAATACTTTTACCATGTCAATTTGCCATGTTTGCGGGATGATTGTTTCTGCGTGATTTATGGTGAGGATATGAGAGGGTTGATCGGAATCACTCCTAAAATGTCGGTAACTTTATCCAACAGCTGCTTTTCTACTTTATGTCTTTCATTGCAATGATTGTTGAAGAATTCTGGCAAATAGATAGTCTGGCTTCGAATGGACAAAGTGTCTGGTGTTGCAATGTTATAGTCTAGTTTCGAAATGACAAACTCTCTAGTGTCGGAATGCTGGTGGAACTATCTATCTATCTACACTGTAGAAAAAAGGGTTTAGAAACGTGGTGTAAATTAGTGTTTAGCTATTAAACATGTGAAATTTCTAAACACTTGACGTCAATTGTCCAAAAACCTATCGTCAAATGCCTAAACGTGTTTAGATTTTAAACGTGTTAGTAAGGTGTTTAGACATTACTCGGATATTTAAAAATGTTTAAAAGCACTGTGCAAAGAGTATTTGGAAAGGTGTTTCATTTCTAATCATCGTTTTTACAGTCTATCACTCTATATATGAATAAATAAATAGAGAAATAGAGGGAGAGAGAAAGAGATTGGAGAAATATAATCGTATTAAAAACATCTGACAGTCCTAAGTATTTCAATCACAATGACACCAAGGACGTTGGGAATTATAGCTCGAAGGTCTGAAATGGAGTCTTTCCGATAGAATTAGTATTGTTCAAGCTTGGATAGAATTCATACATGTTCAACATTCTAAACTTCACCTAGGTAACGGATGGATTTCGTACAAGTAAACAGATCAATTTGCATATTATTAGATTTTCTGTTAAAATTGAGCCAACATTATATGACAGCCGCTACTCATAGGTTTAAATATTTATGTTGAAAAGATTTGAATGTAGTAGGATATGCCGTCAATGTCAGATCTCATCGTACATTGATTGAACGCCATTGTAACAATCTTGAAATTAAAGGTAAGTTATAAAATGAAACTATTGAGCCCTTTTACATAATTAAACACTGGGGCAATCACTCCCACTCAGTTAAAACATGTTGGATGTATTACATTATGTGAAAATTCCAGTGAGTTCAAATCTATTATTTTTAACCGATTGTTAGCTGGCGGCAGTGACGTCATTTTTTACTGCTACCATTCAGTGTGCCACCTTTCATGCTTTATGAGCACATGTTGAACAGCACATTATCAATAACTCACAGACATTGCCTTGGTTGATTTCTATAGACATGTTTAAAGACAATCTATCGGACAGGTGGCAAGGCTGATTATACCCGGATGTATTTGCAGTCGGGAAACCGGGGATTATACTTAATTTATCACAGCCAACTCGCATCGTCAAACATTAAAATTGTCTTTACATGCGTGAAGTGAGTGTAGTAATATTTCATTTCCATTATGTTCCGAATATTTTTTTTTCTTTTAATGAAGACACTCTTTAAGGTAAGACCCATAAAGAGTCATTACTAGATAGGTCTTAAAATCATTATTTTCAATACGTGATCATGATAAATTAAATGCGAATCAATAGTTTGTATCTTGGTCATAAACTCCTGAAGGTATTAGGTAGCGTATATAACATAATAACAAAATATGGACTTTTTAAAGGGGAACCCGTACAACGAATAATATGAAACAATATACACTATAAAATAATTATTGACCACATATCGAGTGGTTTCATAGAAAAACGGAATTATATAACCCTAACAATGAATTAAAACCATCTAGTCTGACCATGTGCTATTTAAAAATCGCGCTAGTGTATAACGTGTTATGCGATACGACCGGCACGTTTAGGTCATACATGCCATAGGAAATACACATTATGAAAGCATCATGCGTGAAGATGTATGACGCTACTGTGCCGTCCGTATCGCATAACACAAATACATATCCCATATACAGTAGCGCGAATTCCAAATAGCGCGTGGTCAGACAAAATGCTTTAATTCGTTTTATGGTTAGTATAATTCCGTTTTCCCATGAAACCACTCCATTTGTGTTCAATAATTGTTTTTATAGCGTATATTGTGTAAGTTATTCTTGATACAGGTTCTCCTTTAAGGATTTTACTTTTTTTTACATAATACAATGTGCTGTGGGTACTGTGCAAATATTCGAAACTGCAAATACGGCCATGAAAAACAGAAAATCGTGGTTTTTGGTAAAAATAATTTGGATTTTAGATATTTAAACAATATCCGCAGCACCGGTTTCATGCAGAGGTAGCTCTGCTTTCATAATTTGCAGAGAAATGAAAATAGGTGTTAGGTTTAGCCAGAAAAAAAATCAATGCAAGAATGTGAAAAAATCTGTATTTTGTGATTGTGTTACATCCGGAGCTGAATTTCGAGGATTTATGACAATGACACAAAGTAATGGATTGCATTTATCATGGCTTTGTATTGAGAATAATAAACTTCAGACCTATCTAGTCGCTCTTGAGTTATCTATAGGACCCACCTCAATTGATGCACCATTGGTTGGAAAGGTTTTTTCTGTAAATAAACTTGTACTTCAAACAGATCGTTCGTAAGATCTTTATTTGCCATAAATAACGAAAATACCTAAAACTGGGACATTTGCCCTGCATATCGCTTGTAACTACGGTGTATTGGTCGTTCATGTATGGTTGTTCAGCGTCTGTTAAAACACTCCTATCTGACTCTGCTGTCACCATTGAGCTTGCTAGAAGCACAAACTGAGTTGGCTGTATGATTACATGGTTCCTCGATTGGATTTTTCCTAGTTCATCTTTTAATATATCGGCAGTTTTTATCTCTGGCAGAATAATCAACCAAGGGCTGATGAAGCAGAGGGGAAATTATCCCATGAATTGATTATACATGGGAACATCCAGATTTTACACAGATATCGAATAGACGTCGGTTATTAGCCAATTCATCCTACCTGTATGTATTATTCTGTTGAATATATCACATAGATTAATGGACAGACTTGATGTATAACACCTACGTTAAGGACAAATTAATTCCGCACACTATATCATTCTGCCTTTGCGTCTATTTTGCCGTTTACTTTTTATAGAACATTTACTTTTTCATGAAGGGGCAATTTTGGAAGGTTCTTGGTGATGTTTTTAATTAATTAATGCTTCATAGGATCTTTTTTTTTTCCAAAAGTCATCACTTTCGAACGACCAAGACCATTGATCTCATAAGAATTTTTATGTCAGGCTACCAAGGTATAAACAGCAGTTATCTAATTAGAAACTCTGACGATTGGTACCAAGATAGTGATTAACCTCCCTTTTGAAGCTCTCAAGTCCTGGATTGATGCTACATGAGCAGGATGACTTTCCATCAACCTACAGGAATTATGATCTTCTGTGGAAGGCTAAGTTGAACCTTGGGATTTTCACAGCAAGGTCATGAGACCTGACTGAGCATTTCTTTGTCATTAAAATTATCCTTCCATGAAATTGCCATTGTATAAAGAACAACCAAGTTTAACATGTTTATATTGTTTAAAAACGGCAGGAGTAACTAATATACACTATTTTAATTGACTTCTCTTAACACTTTTCGTTGTGCACTTGGAATGCTTTTTGGCAGATTTTGAAACCACGTAGTCATCAACTCGTAAACCATTGCTTTGATGTTTTCCGTAGACATGTTTAAAGCTTTTGATAGGCGCTAGTTGGTCAAAAGAATAATGTAATATGGATTCGTTACAGTATGTTTGAATATTTTCTTTGTAGAACCCCTCACTGTATAATTTCTTGGAGCTTAAATCTTAATTTGCACTTTTCACATTCAATATGGAGCTACAGGAATAGGACCTGATAGGAGAATATGACTATCTGTGTTCTTTTCGAAAACGCTTAATATGAGAGAAGAAATATGATTGTATAATAATCATGCAATGATGTTTGTTGATGCCCGGTGCATTGACAAAAATCAATGCACTTGCGTCAGTTTGACCAGACTCATAATGGCACGCGCGCCTGCGGGACTTGTGTCATTATTCCATGTCAAACTGAGCGTGCGTGCATTGATTTTTTTGCCAATGTACTAAGATATTCAGCAACTAACCTCCAAGCATTAAATTCAGGTGCTTTTAATGATTGCATGGTGTTCGGTTTTGGTCTTGAATCGATTTGCAATTCATCAGTTGTAAATTGTTAATCGGATGAAGACCCTGACGAAATTATTTTAAAGATTGAGGGAAAACGTTGACAAATTATCTAAAATTATGTATTTGGGCCTTTATGTATTAACTGGCTTTACGATGTCATATTGCGGCTGTCGAGTTACAGAGCCGCTTCTGTTACAGCGTTGGAAATTGCATATTTAAAATGAATTCCAGAGACAATCTGAGATACCGCTTCCAAAACAATGCAAATTCATGAAGTAATAAATCGAATTTAAAATTTTCTTCTTTATGCGCATACTAACTTCGTGGTTAGTAGTATTCTTTATAAAAATATCAACGAGGTCTTTTGCGTACATTTCATATTCTGTAAAAACAACTTATATTGTATTATTGCAATTCCTTTGTAAGACGATCTCTAATAAAGATACCTGTACGGTTAGTAAAATAATGATTGGTTAAACCATGTATTCGAGAAAATCTAAGTATCTTTTCTACGTGGATGATTACGCTTTTCCACTTTTTAACAAACAAGTGCAAATATTTCCGTATGCTGTTTTCTTATGCTGTTATGCCTTGGTAAGGGCTATATTGATGACTAACTTGAATCAAATACCATAAGAATACTAGACTTAAGTTTTTAAAGAGATAATCAGCGATAATGCGAGAGGACAAACAAATGAGGAAAATTATTATATTAGCTTAAAAATCAGGGACATGTGTGTGAAATTGAAACAAACTACTTCAAATAAAAAAAAAAATTAAAAGTGCATAAGGTCTTCTGCACTCCGGTTAGTGCATAAGGGGTTCCAAGTGGCCCTCCTCTCTGAAAACTACTTTGCCATTGGAATTCTTTACCAAAACTCTGGTCATTGATGGGGTACATCAACACAACCACATGGCGGTCCGAAACTGATTTTTAAGACGCGCACCAAATTCTTCCGCCCAAAAATGAAAAATCACTTTCCCATAAAACTTGGCTCATAATAGGGGAACCTCAATACATTTCCATTGCTGAAATAAAATTCAAAACGTTACTCCAGCACGATTTAAGGAGTAAAACAAGTTTTGAATAGCGCCACCATAATGCTAAACGCCATGGTGACTTGATTTTTTTAAAGCAAAATATGCGAAACTGATATTTAGGCAATTACATAAAATGTTGGGCAAAAAACAATAAGCGTTAAAAATGGCGCTCGAAAAGGAAATTCTAGGTCCACACACACGGTTGTTCAGTTCACTCGTTAAAAAAAACTTGTTTAAACTTTTAAACAACGCTTAGTCTGTGATGGCGACATAAAATGTACACGAAACATTTGATTTTGGCACACACCTGTACAGAATAAACAACGGTGAATGAAGGTATGTGTTTACGGTCCAACTGTACAGGTCATGATGCAGGTCATTGCAGGTACATGTCATTGCTTTAGAATTAAATAAAAGGCACTGTTTTGATTTTAATACGCCGGTTTCAAGCCAAACACGTTTTAGCACATCCATCCCAGTAACAAAAATACCAGAATTTAATGATATTTCGATGTTCCAGAAGAGCTTCGTGATCTCTTAACCTGCTACTTTGTTTCTATCGACCCCGTTAGTGGCATACGGGGGGGGGGGGGGAGCAATTATTTATTGTATGATATGATGTGTTTCAATACTTTTACATATTGTGCACGCGTATAGTAAACATGGACTTAGAGAATGTTTCGCTTTACTCTAAAAATATTGAAATTTATTTTTTAAAACAATTATTGGTGGATTCGCACCTTGATCTCTGCATTATAAATTCAATGCTCTATTCCACTACACTAGCGAGGGAAGATGACGGAGGAGATTGATTTTAATCCTACATAGCTAAGTCAGGCTATCAATACATATTATACTAGAGACGCTGTCAACCTTCCCTATACCTCACCGCCATACGGAAAGATATATTGCTAACGGCGAAGAGGAGCGAACCTAGGGACCCATGCATTATTTTAATTTTGCGTTAAAATGAGCAAAAAACACTAACCAGTTTATGCATTTTGAACAAAGTGGTTTCACATAGACTTGTGCTGATTGCTTTATGGTAAAGAATGAACTTTATTTACCATAGTAAGCACAAATATAAATATCTCATAATTAACTCATTATTTTAGTCCCTAACGGGGGGGGGGTGCTAACGGCGAAGAGGAGGGAACCTAGGGACCCATGCATTATTTTAATTTTGCGTTAAAATGAGCAAAAAACACTAACCAGTTTATGCATTTTGAACAAAGTGGTTTCACATAGACTTGTGCTGATTGCTTTATCACTGTTTATTGGTAAAGAACGAACTTTATTTACCATAGTAAGCACAAATATAAATATCTCATAATTAACTCATTATTTTAGTGCCTAACGGGGGGGGTGCTAACGGCGAAAAAAAGAAAGGAGCGAACCTAGGGACCCATGCATTATTTTAATTTTGCGTTAAAATGAGCAAAAAAAAAACACTAAACAGTTTATGCATTTTGAACAAAGTGGTTTCACATAGACTTGTGCTGATTGCTTTATTGGTAAAGAATGAACTTTATTTACCATAGTAAGCACAAATATAAATATCTCATAATTAACTCATTATTTTAGTGCCTAACGGGGGGGGGGGTGCGATGGATTGTAAATCTGTGGCGTCAATGCAAACACACCTAAAAGTTAGACGAGTACACACAAATATAAACCAATTATACTGCAGGCCAAAATACCCAAAATGGGTCCCTGGAGACACTATCAGTGATTTGAAAAATATTTGAAATTGCAGAATAGAGCTTCAAGTAAGCTAAGTCTGTAGAATTCTCATAAGTTACCTTTTCCAGCTGTAGAATTGAAAAGAAAAGGAAGAAAACGGCAGTGTTCCAAGATACGATTCCCATTCAATTACGTTTTGTAGTAGTGTCCGTTTGGACAGTAATGACTAAAATCTCAGATTCTGTCCTTATTAGGTTGCTTCTGGTCTTCTCCTTTGGCAGGGTAAGTGTTAGGATACCTGTACTGTTACGTACATGCTAAAATCTGATTTTTGATGATTTTTATCGATTTGCTGATTTAGCAAATCACTGATAGTGTCTTTAAGTGTTAGCGAGGAGTGGGTGATACTCTGCTTTCAATCAGCACGGCAGGATAAAACAAAAGAAAACAAACACCTGCCACCTGTCATGTGTATCGCTAAGGATTCAACTGTCCGACAATGAGGAAAAATAATGTTACTATATCATATGTACTTAATTCTTAATCATTTTTTTTTTGTCATTTGGACCAATAGTGGTCAACGAATATGACAAAAAAAATCCTTGAAATCATAGTAGTAACTATATACATGCCCTGTCATTTGTTAAAAATACAGGTTTCTTCATATTAGCACGTAATTGTTGCTCCTTCTCAAGTAATCACGATTTCTGAAATCCTACACACGCTCATACCTTTATATCCCCATTGTCGTGAAAGAAATGTTTAGCGAGGTTGTGAAAGAGAGTCGTCAAAATGTTCCACAGCGGCCATCAGTCTTTACTTCTAAGGGAGCTCATCTTCTAAGTTGCTGTCACGGTTGACGGTTGTCGCCTTAAAATCAGCCGTTTTCCCTTACGCGGCTGTCAAATATCATGCCATTATATAACGGCCACCCGAAAGCCTGACTTAATAAAGTTTTAGGCAGTTTTAAAATCAAATGCAAGTATCAGTTCAGAGTTAGGATTAAAGCTAAAACCTTTGACATAAATGTTAATAATGATTACTGCTACTACTACTACTACTACTACTACTACTGCTAATGCTATGACTAGCTACTGGCTGTTGTGCTGCTGTCTGTTACTACTACTACTGCTACTACATGGCTACTACTGGTGCTTCTATTGCTACTACTGCTGCTAACTGCTAGTACTACTGCTGCTATACTGCTGCTACTATTGCTGCTACTAATACGATTGCTGCTGCCGCGCTGTGAATACTGCTACTTTACTATTACTACTATTCACTACTACTTACACTACTATACTACTACTACTATACACTACTCAATACACTACTTCTACGCTATACGACTATCACCAAGACACCACAAATACTATAAAACTACCGAAACACGTATTTATCTTTCAATAGCGCAAAATAGTGTAGTTTCCATACCAAACAAATGCAGATAATGCCCCTAAGAAATCAACAAAAATGAGTGTGGAGCTGGATCCAATACCCATAAGATCACGCAAAAACTACAAGCCGTTGGGTAATCTACCAATGTAATAATGGTGGCCTTTTCCCACTTAAAGGAATATCAGGGATTATTTACACGAAGGTGTTAGCTACGTACATAAACTGGTGGTAGATAGACACCCTACTTTTCAGATGTCCTGCCTGAGTTGGCATAGTTTTAGTAGAGGTTTTAAACGATGACTGTCAGCTCTGTATTATGGACCAAACCTCTTAATTTTGTTAGAACCACACATTTAAACCCCCCCTCACCCAGCCTACATACTTACTTCTCGCTGCGTGCGCGCGACTCTCTCTTATCTCACCACCACACACGCGAGCTCGCGCGCACACAGAGAAATACACACAGCAAATCAGGAGAATTGAGAGAATATATATATCTATATATATATATATTATTTTTATTATAATTATAATATATAATGATATATAATGTATATATTATATATATATTTTATAGATATATATATAAAATAAATATATAGATATCGATATCTATAGATAGATATAATATTATATATATTATATTATATTATCATGGGCGGTTAATTTCAAGAGGTTGAGCATTACGATAAAAGCGAATACGAACGTTTTGTTAAGGATATAGATGTGATTATAAAATGGTTGCTGCTCGTGCCGTTTTATCCTCATTAGATCGCGGACGGATTCTTCCCTTCAGGCGCTGATACTCGCTCATATAAGGAAGGGAAATGACCTAATAAGAGTAAGATGGCCTGAGATATGGACAGCAGTTGCAGTTAGCAGTATATAAATAGGTCATATCTTATACAAATGTCCACTGTTTACTTCTTTGGTGATTATTGGCAAATACACTTAAAGTTTAAAATGACTGCACAGGATGGCTTCCGAAAAATGAAACAAGGCAAAATACAAAATAATCGACAATTGCAACATTCTATAATCCAAACATTATTCGTTATTACCTGCTGATTTTCCTTTTCGCGCTCAAAGATGGCCCCCTTTTCAATCATTGACAGTCGCATAGTATAAACATTCCTTTCTTCAACCTTGCCGATGGGCAATAGAGCACTTCTATTCTTCAATATTTGCCGTTGAGAATTGGAATTGAGTCTCTCTGTGTGTCGAATTTCTAGTGGTAAGACCGGTCCCATGATGGATATCCATTGTGAGTGTCCACCTAGGAGAGAGAGAGAGTCTGTGCGAGATTGTTGTTGGAGTGCGGGACAACGGGTTCCATTAGTTCCTACTTAAAATCATGAACACATGCTTCTGAAGGGGACATGTAATGACCTGAGCTTTGTTTTTACCAATTCAATATTATACAATCATTTAACAAGTACATATCAATGAAGTTAACAGTGCAATAATAATGAACAAGAGATGTCCCGATGTAGCATAACAGCAATATTGACACTTTGTCCTATTATATGTAAATATATTTCCTGCAATTGATATTTTGTCCTATCCTAGTATTTCCCTGCAGGGCTCGCCAAGTTGAATCCATGGATAGTGCTGAATTCCAACATTAGCATGCGTTCCGTGGTTCACACTCATACTATCCATAATCACTACGCATAACATGTTTCTACCATGTTCATGATTATGTTGCAGGTGTGAACATAGTCATTGATGATTTGAAAGATACCTTGTCTTTCTGATCACGTCAATTCGGTTGTCACGTGTAGAACACAGTATCATAAGCAAACATTTGAAATGACGTTACGACTGAAGGTGTTGATGCCTAGATTACATCACTCGCAAGCCTAGGTTAATCAGGGGAATAAAACTATCAATGTTTTAAGGGGTTGTACTATCGTTGTTATGAGTGCACCTTTTATCGCCTATTTTAAAACAAATAAGAGTTTTGGCTCCTTTCATGAAAATATTAATTTTGGAAGCCCTTTTTCTGGGGAATTAATATACTTCAAGGGTCTTCACAAGGGCACACTACCCTAGACCACATAGTACACTTATGAGGTTTAGAAAACTGGGCGTATACAGATGCAGATGCGGAGATGAAGTGAGAACGCCCAAGCCCAGCTGTTCAGGAATGTAATCGATATCGATCGAGTAGACTTTGAACTTATGCGGGCATATTTCTGAACAGAGCTGGGCATGGGCGTTCTCAATGCATCACCGCATCTGCATTTGAATACGTCCGGTTTTCTGAACCTATTAAATGTGTATAGGCTATGTAGTGTACTCATGTTATATTGTTTTTATGGATTTTTTTTTCAAAATAAGATTAATGATAACATTACCAAAATTATGCAACGGCATTATTAATAATAAGAATGATCATGATGATGATATATTTCATTTTAATACCGATTAAGTATGAATAAGGTTGTGTAAATGGCCTATACTTAGTTCACTTAAGACTTCAGTTTGATGAATTCGTAGAGAGTAAGCTAACCTCAGTTACTCAATATTCTATTATAGTCGTATTTTTGGTTTGATATTTATTTAGCGGGCTATTTTGAAACGGTTAGGTGTCAGCTGTGACTGTTTTTCAAAGGGAAGGATTAAACAAGGTCACACTTGCATGAACTTACAGAACGTAAACGACCTTCATGAAATTTTGATGTTATCACTGTAACGATATTGCTTGATTATATATTAATGAATTATTTACCAAGCCAATTAATGTAAATAAACTAGATTTAATCTGCTAATAATGGTGCATAATCCAACTCTTCGTAAAAGCTTTAAACTCTTTCTGGTAAGTGAGATATTATTTTAACTTGCCCGTAACTATTGTAAAGTAATAGGACACAATTTTGTGAGACAAGATAGTGCACAATACAAGTTGAAAGTCCCACTACCCACTTTCAAATTAAATAGGCCAGTTCATTATTTTTCGTGAGATGACCCGTTCTTTTAGCCATAGGCCTTGCCGAATCCGTCGTGTATTATTTTCCTCCACATTGATTTCGCTCTGCAGTAATGCCAATCTATTGAGTAGCTGGCATACGACTTTCAGCTTACAATTTTTGTCTGATGTACGTGGTCGCCTTTGGCCAAGGATTACGGGTATTCTTTATACAGTCTTAAATTGATTTTACTTGATCATTTTTTTTTTTCTATGCTTTAATCAGAGTTGAAAATGAAAAATACATACTGTTCAAACGTCAGGCGAATAGTTAACCACTTATGGTATGTTATCATGCATTTTTATGCAGATATTGTCGGATAAAATAAAACGTGTTAAATATAAAAACATAATATTAATGGGTGTAATTTAATCAGCGGTAATTTTTTTTTTCAGAAAAGTAGTATCACCGTGTGAAAGCAAGAAGCATAATTGCCATTGTGCCCTTTCTGGAGTTTAAAGGCCATTTCCAAATTAGAAAATCGAATTAAACCATCAACCTAAGATTGTTGCATATTATAAACAAGTATAATACCTTAAAACAAAGAGCAACCTAATAAGGACAAAATCTGATATTTCAATAGGATTTCCAACGGAACTTTACGGCAACACATGTAAGTGAATGGAGAATCTTATATCCGTGAACAGTGCTTCTTGATTCTTTTCTGTAAAGTTTGGAGTTGAAAAAAATAACTTATACTAATTCTATTGAATTCTTCACTTGTAATCTAATTTCTAATCTTAATATTCACAAACTGTCGACTATGTTCGGACAGGTGCACGAATCTTGTCTTTAATTAACTCTGTATATCTCGCAGACGTCTATAAGTCGTTGAGATATTGCTAATTCCTTTATTTTCCTTAAAAAAATCACATTACATAGGTTCAAGCAAGCTTTGTTTTAGAACAGGGCTTGGTTTTTCAGATGGCTTACAAGAGTAATTTATAAAGACACTATCAGTGATTTGAAAAAGATTGAAATATGCAGGCAAAGCTTCAAAGTGAAGGATAGTCTGTAGAATTCTAATAAGTTACCTTTTACAGGGTAGAATTGAAAGAAAAGGAAGAAAAAGGCAGTGTGCCAAGATACGATTCTCCATTCAATTAGTGTTGTAGTAAGTGTCCTTTAGGACAGTAATGACTAAAATCTCCGATTATGTCCTTATTAGGTTGCTTTGGTCTTATCATTACAGGGTATGTTAGGATCCCTGTACTGTTACGTACATGCTTAAAATCTGATTTTTGATGATTTTTTCGATTTGCTGATTTAGCAAACACTATCAGTGTCTGTAACCTTAGATAAAATTCAAATGAATCCTGATATTATACACCTCCAAATACGTGAAATGAGGCTATATATCATATACGTCTAATTACATATCTGAATATATGACATAAGGTGCCTTATTATAAATATAAACAATACATGATTTACGATATTGGCAGTACTAAAAAAAAAAAAAAAAAAAAAAAAAAAAAAAAAAAAAAAAAAAACAAAAAAAAAAAAAAAAAAAAAAAAAAAAAAAAAAAAAAAAAAAACAACAAAAAAAAAAAAAAAAAAAAACAAAAAAAAAAAAAAAAAAAAAAAAAAAAAAAAAAATATGAAAATGACATAAGGCACTACACATGGCAAAGTACACGCAATGAAGCGCATATATTGTGTCCAAGTGCACGACATAAGTACCCTATTTATACTTGCCTCAATTACTAAATAGGCACTAAATGTCTATTTTTACATGACACAAACACCTATGCCTAAATTATGATATAAGGCACGTGGATAAGGCACCTATTATTTACATTTACAAATGCATTTTGAAAGCACTTTTGTTATTACATGTGTAACTACAATGACAAAGGCATATACATAAATTATCTAAATATAACATGGACATGCATAAGATACCCATATTTATGTCTAAATGCGTGGATAAAATCACGTAAACAGGTCTGAATACTAAAATTTATCTGCAGATAGATCTTCTTGCATTTCTATGCATTCAAATTCAAGTACACTTGCTTTAAAATGAAATGAGCATGATCACCCCTTCAGGATTGAACAAAATTTTTTTTTTTTTTTTTTGATGAAGTGTGTATGAGATGTAATTTGTCATTTCTTCAAAAGTGGTTTGTCACTTTCAAGTGGATATTAGTGTGCTGTTTCGCGCGTTATGACAAAAATATAACATGCATGAGTTTGAGTTCAAGACTACTACCCACGTAACAACTCTAATTAAAGCCATATATTACGTCTTCCATCACATCAGAAACTTATATCATCTCATTGAAGTCAAAAAGAAACAAATCAAAGAACAAACATTAGCTTTATAAGCTTACCAGATCCGGGTAGTAGATATTTCTGGTTTAACTTTTGATGCAATACATTTAGTCGATGGGACATGTCCTTCTATGCTGTTGTTTTGTAGTCCATGGGGGGGGGGGGGATAGGGGAAAACCAAGTGTCATTCATAATTTAATTATTAAAATCATATAATCGTCTCTTCCCACAAATAAAATGGCACCATTTTCTTGAAAGAGAATAAAATGTCTTCAATTTCATTTCCCCCAATATCAGTGACTAGTGGATACACATAGACTTCAGCAAACAATGGAGTTAAAGATATTCAATCACCGGGCCGGTAGCGGGGTAGAAAAACACTTCACATTCCCTTTCATCTGGGAGGCAGGACCATTGTATATTGTCGCGCAGCTGAAGAGATTTCAGTTGTACGCTCTCCAATTTAGCTGAGATTTTCAGGACAAAATACTACTCATTCACCGATAAATAAATATTGAGCTTCTATAGTGCGTGTCAATTAACTTTGGTCATATGTTTCATCATTTATTGAAAAGGAAGAAACATGACCAAACATCATGAGAGAATGTTGCGGGGCAAAGCTTTGACCTAACAACTTTGTGCAGAACCAAAAAATCCGTAACTTATGCTAATTCATTTCTATTCATTTACCGCGTTATTTAGAAGAAAATTTAGTGTCAACGACCTTTATTATAATGTACACTGGTTAATTATTGTTAGAGAGGACGGGTATTTGTCTCTCAACCCGAATCGTGGTAACACCTGGCTATATAACAATGGCCCTACATACCGGCCCATTGTAATATCTTTAGCTCGTGGTTAGCTGAAGTCTATCATATCCTGGCTCTGATATTGGGAAAAAGAAATTGAGGTGACATTTTATATATGTTTAAGAAATTGTGCCAGTTTATGTGCGGGACCAGACAGTTATGTGATCGTAATAATTTATTATGAATTTACACTTGTTTTTCCCTTACCCCCCAGATGGGACTACAGAATTTGTTATCAGTTGGTTATTTGGTCCACGTCCCATGGTCTAATTCTAAATAATAACAAATGTGTTTTCCTTCAATCTAAGAAATCGGTTTTTAAATTAAATTTCAATAGATACTTTAAAAAATACGAATGGTATATCGTCAGAGATAAATTCAGTTAGACAACTTATTTTTGGAAATTGTATAGCTAGATACAACCAACTTATCAAATGTAGTCTTGCATCTAATTCATTCTGAGATGTGCGCTATTTTCCTGCTGAATATCAGTTTCCTTTTTCTTTTCGGATACCACCCATTCAATCTGTCAAATTTATTTATCTCCACTGTGATGTGCAAATCCTGTTTGCGTAAAGAAAAATGCAATGATCCTTCACATCTAACAATAACATTCTGATTGTGCGATAGCCAAAGGCGCAACAACAGTTCTATAATACCTGTGTTCAAAGATTACGTCTTTGAACGCATTCGCAGTACGAAGTTTTCATATGGTGCGCTTGATTACACCTGCTATATTCATATTTCCAAGAGCCTGTTCTCGCCCTCTTGATAGCACTGTGAATTAACAAAAAAAAGTATTAATTTGAAAATCGTATTGTTTTTCCTGTTTCATAATAACGCATTAGAATATCTAGACTGTACTTTCCTTATAAAGAGAGAGGACGGCGATAACAAATGATTAGATATAGTAAAATACACCCATTCTTGGCATTCCGGCATATTAAATTCTACGTTAAATGCTTTTAGTGTCTGAAATTAAACACTTAGTGTTAAATGTACTTTTGAGTAAGTGCTAGACCGACATGACATCACCGCCTTCGCACAGATTTTGAAACCTCACACTCTCTGCGCGCAAGTGAGTAGGTTTGTTGTCCGGTATTAATTAGTAAATTATTGTTTGACACGTACAAGGTGGATGTTGCAGTCAATTAAAGGGAATGGGTCCATTTTTCATCTTGATAAATGCTTCACCTCAAACTGCATCTGTAAAGGTTTCGCGCCGATATTTCAATCCGTTTTGATGCGAGATGCTAAACGTGATTCCATTTTTGCCAAACACACTCACAGGACCCATGCTTCTGATGCTTTAGAAATTTAGGATTTCCTGTCAACTCAAGGATACAAGTTCTGTAATTGAAAAGGATAGAAGTATTGAAATACAAAAAAACACATTTAAAATGACTCTGAAAAGATATACAGAACGAACGAAAGACGACGACAACTGTCGTGTCAGAAGAAGGTGCCATATTCCAAGTAAATGGAATAGCCCAAGAGCTTGTTTGTGCGTTGGCTATAATTTGATAAGTCTCCTCTCTTTAATTCGGGAAGATTATTTTATTCGTTTACAACACAAGAAAGATTACATGACGGTGAAGAATGGTTGGATACACCTATGTTACATAGATAGGTAACAATTTGGTCAGGTATTGCTCAAATTAAGCTTGAATTTTCAGTCTTGCTATTTTAAGGTACACCAATAAAAACAGAACGGAAACATGAAGTGCAAAACGTGTTTATGGTTTCATCTTGAAGGTGATCTCCTTTTCTTGCCAACAACCAACAGGTACCTCATAAGGGTTGGCATTTTTAAGTAAAAGTCATTTACCATCCTGTTCAAATGCTCATTTTACCATTACCGACCATATTCGATAAGTAATGATTTCTTATTCTTAGTTTTGGACCTCGCTCTAATTGTTATTATTTGCGCTTTTGCCATGCATTCCTACGCCTAACTTACAGAGAATGATTTCAAAGACTTTAAAATTAGAAGCCCATGCAGTCTTTACGTTAGAAATTATGATTTCAAATACGCACAACGTAATGTTAGAACCACAAGATACTGTTAAGCCACAGTCATTTATCATCCTGTTAAATGCTCGTTGTGCCTTTACTGGTATTCGATAATTAACGATTTCTTACTCTAATCGCATCTACCGATATCGTTTTATAAAATTTTTCCATGTTAAGTGCATGTTCTACGATGTACCATTAGCCTAATTAGCAGATGACCGTTCCATTTTTATTTCCTGGTGGACATGTGGCCAAATTCTCCTTTTGGTTAAAGTAACATTTAATTAAATTGTTCTCCTAGTCTAGTTTAACGAATTGGTATGATGTCCTTAAAGAATCTTTTGAATGGTCAGCAAGAGTAAAATCACGTGACAGTCGCTGGCGGACAAAACATCGTTCAATATGGAGATTTCGAAGACGAAGCCGCAGGCGGAGTCCATGCATGCAAAAAAACAAATGTACCGGTGTGGCAGGAGATATAGTCCTCCGGGCTCACAGTCCGGGAACAATGGTGAACAATAGGGCAATCGATTCAGTTGACTCTTCACGCAACATTAGTTTCACGCTTTATTCCGTTGTCGTCTATGGAGCCCGGACTATGATACCTGCCGGACTTGGATTACTTTCACACCGGCCTTATCATGCGAAATATTGAAATTTGTTTTTGTTCTACAAACATACTTTTTTCCTTTAGAATGCCTTTACAATTCAAGATAATTGTACCGAAATTTTATATATACGGTAAAACTGTTATCATGCAGCAAACGATACATTAATGGTAATTTTACCCTAATTTTTTTAAATATCATTATTTGGTTTAGATACGACAACACTGAAACATCGCGCGAATTAACCTAAAAACAACGAGATATGCCGTACACAGAACACATTCTCTATCGTCTCATATAAAACGGAAAGGAGTCAGATGATAAATGTGGGGGATTGAATATAGCCGTATAACTTGGTTGTTGCGTGCGTTTGTTTGTTTGTTTGTTCGGTTGGTTTTTCTTTTTCTTTTTACAGTAAAAATAACGCCTGTTTGGGAGTTGGGAATGTAGCATTATTCAATTGTTGGGCTTATTTTTTTTCCTTTGCACACGAGTATATTTCTCATTGTGACTTGACGTGATGGTTTTGAAGTTTTGAAATGATGTAATGCTCTTATAAACAAGTCATTTGTTAATGCAGTGCATCTTTTGGATGCAAATGCTAAAATCACCATTGTCCTTTTTAGAATTTTTCTATTTCGAAATGTACTTTTTAGGTTATGAATAAAAGAAATATACTGTGTTATTCCATTTGAAAGAGATTGCACAGTGAAGAGGTTATGGTGTTCTAGAAACATACATTGGCAAGGTTAGCAATGTAATACTTTTTGCAAAAACACCTGAACTTAGACCCGAACTGAGAGGACAATTCCCCCTTCACTTCTGGGATATAGGGTGCTTGCACGGGAGGTCAACAGGTTAACTTGGCCAGACCTGTCCTCCAGAACAACCCAAGCGTGCAGAAAATACAAAAGAAATATTTGCAGAAATACCTGCAAGGTTCCGATGAACCAGATGCATGTATATTGTATTCTTCGCATGCTTGAATGATCTGGAGGGCAAACAAAGGACCATTCGGCATAATTTACCTTCCGTGAAAGGGCCATATCCAGGGGTTGGTACATTTACTGCACCCACTTTGCCTGCTCCCAGTTGAATTCAGCAGCCTTGACGGAATAAAGTGCAGGGAATACTGTACTTTATTCCGTCAAGGCTGCTAAATTCTGAGCAAAACTGGGTGCAGAAAAAGTGGGTGCAGACAAAGTGGGGCACAAAATGTACCAACCCCATATCCAGGAATATGTTCAGTTCCAATATAGTACACTTGTTTGGTGGTTTTTAGGGGGTAATATGACCACTTATTTCTGTATTCTGCAGTCAGGAATGTACGCTACAATATGTAAACGTGATACAAGTCTGAAATTAATTAAAATGCAAATTGTACATGCCGCGACCTGATACCGATGTTGAGAGACAACTCCTTGATGTAGGCAATACTCCATAGGAATTACTTTGTTCAATTTGCAATAAAGGTTTGCCAATGAATCGTAGCAGAGATAATTTAAACTCAATTTTCATCAAGATATAATTTCCCCCCAAGTATAGAGTATGTAATATATACGTAAGTCCGCAAAATCCCCCTTCCCGCTGCACATTATTTAGGACAGTTCAATATACATATGTCTAGTGTGCCTTTTTCTTAGCCATAGGCCTTAACCGAATCCGTAGTGTATTATTTTCCCCACATTGATTTCGTTGTGCAGTAATGCAACCCGGGTGCGTTGTATACAACTACACACGGGCTTACCACCTCAGCGTTCCAGGTCACCCTAAGGCCGAGATTACCGGGTATTCTTTCATACGGTATTAAATTGATTTTTTCTTCGGGATCACTTTCTATTGCCTTATCACAGATGAAGAATGAAGACATTTACAGCATAAAAGTCATATGAATATTTCTAGCGGTAATATGTCTACATAAGGTCCACCCATCTATCCATTGCTCTCCCTCACTCTCGCTATCGCTCTCGCTTTCTCTCAACTTACATTGTGTGTTTGACTTTTTGCATTTTAATTTAAGGTATTGTGCATACAATGGAATTCTTACCGGATTCAAAGATGCTCATTTCGTTTTTTTACGCTGTAACAAATACTGTCAGTGATCCGATTTTAATGGCGGGAGTATAATTATGGCAATAAATAACGTTTTACGCGATTCGCTTTACTAAAGTTTGAACATGTTGAAAGGCAGGGAAAGGCAACGAAATGTTATATCTGTTGATGCCATTGCTAGAGTAATGAATAAAAAAAGCGAAACCTCAAAACCTCAAAGTGTCAAAATGTCATGTTACCTTTCGTTGAGTCCTCGACACGGTTATTGAGGGTTGCCTAAATCATAAGGGATCTTTTTTTTTTTGCTTTAACAACTTCTTATCTCTTTACATCAAGTCAATTCAAGTTCATATCAAGATGTTCAATACATTGTATCTCCCAAAATATCTGCAAATCTCTGTTTTTATTCCCAAAAGTGATCGTCTAATTACCTATCTATTCAAACAATCTTTCAGTAACCTCATAAGTCTGCTTTATGGTGAGAAACAACACTCAACTCTCTTCCTATAATTTGAACTCTCTATCTTAATCGATCCCATTTCGATTAATACCTATAGTTAGCCGTTTCAATAAACTTTAAGACAGTATGGATTGACGACAAGTTGATTGTGAAACCAGATGCAACGCTGCAAGAGTAAAATCTCGGTCTTTTTTTACGGATGTTTCTAATGAAACACGTCACGGGGTAAGAGAGAGTAGACTTTCTTATAATATTTGAAATCGCCTTTTGTGGTTTTTCATACCTTTTGGCCTTTGTGCTTTCTCGAATCAGAAAAGTGCGCGTGGTCGAACTCGAACTGGCAACATTTGACTTTCCAAATACACATCTCTTACAATTTGCGTTTCGAAACAGGGCACGAAACAAACTATTTAAAAGTGCGTTTAAATGACGTAAATGTTGTTCACGAATTCATATGCTGAACTGTTCAGATGTGTCTGATGTATATTGATTTTATGGAAAGAATAAATTGAAGTTGAAGTTAAAGAAGTTGAAGTTGACGCCTTCTTCTAACTTGACTGTAACGAAGACCTCCATCTACAGATTCAATTAAACACTCTTCAGATCTGCTAACTCAGCTTCTGTGGTTCACAGTCGAGGAACTCGACTGCTAGATTTCTTTCTTCTTTCTTTCTGTCACCTTCAAGTCAAACTTCACTTTACTCGTTCTGCCACATACTTTCATCAATTAATTGACAGGTCTTGGGACACAAACATTGATTGACTGGTCTGTGACCTTTGTGGTTTTAATATCAATGATCACGAGGCAATGATATTCATGTAATAGACGCATCTGTTGATTAAAGTTACGGCAAACTTAAAGTTATCCTACAAATTACCTGGATGTCTTTAGCCTCTCATTAATTTCCCTATCTGTTTTGGGTATGTTATTTTTATGAGTAAAATTATATCTCTATTCTTCAAAAGTCCTAGACTATTATTTGCGAGAAAATTGAAGCAATTTCATATTTTGTGAAAATGTGCCAGTGCCGCTTTAATGGGCCATATCCGGCCTCAGTTTAAAATATCTTCAAAAATCATATCTAAGCAATATTCAAGTAGCGATTGATGCTACTTAGCACAGATGCATTTTATAAATTCAATACAGTCAGGAAGGACATCAAGGGGCACTCAATTTCACTGGGTCAAAGGTTCATTTTTTAAATTGCTCCGAGTGCGCTGAAATTTGACGAAATGATCCTTATGATATTTTAGACACGTTGAAAGTAATTTTCGAAGACGAGATCGAAAGTCCATTAGGGGGGTCCAAAGTCACATTTTCAGAATGCTCCCGAATCAGCTAAATTTGACTGAAATGGTTTTTATACATTCTAATTACTTTAAATATTTCGAGATCTAGGTATTAAGGTGGATAAATTAGACTGAAATTATTCTGATGATTTCTAAACATGTTAAATACTTTCGAGGTCCATGAAGTCGTTAAAGGGTTCTAAAGAGTTCAAGCTCACTTTTCAAATCACTTTGCTAAACCTAATTCCACCTCCTCTGTACTCATATCTGTCTCCAGCTTCTTTGTTGTGTCCTGTTTTTTTTTGTTTAGGATGTATTTTTCTGCTGCCGGGCTGCTGAAGGTTTGGGTACGATCGGATAAACATTCTTTGTGTGACTTGAAATTAATCCATTTTTACGTAACTTTGTATTTTTCTTTTATTTGATGTAGAATCTGTCATGTGTAATAGAGGAATTGAAGTATTGAAGAGAGTGTTCGAGACCAATCAGCAATTTGTATCTTATTCAGTCTAGTATAACAGCAGGCGTATGTGGCTGTTTTCTGAAATGAATACTGCCCTATGGTATTTGTAATTTAGCCGACATACGCTTCCCCACGTTTACCTGCTCACGTTGCTTTTTTTGCTGTGTTTTCGTGTGTGCTTTTGTTTTCTGTTTTGGGGGCATTCTTACCTATTAAATAAAAATTTTGCCAACAAAAGTTTAGTTTGTTTGCAATTCAAATATTAAAACACTAGTACCAATAGAAATCTTATAAACGATTGAACATACAACGCCCAAAAAAGCTATTTAAAAATGCCATTAAGCTCCCGCGAAGTTATATTAATAGCTCTAGATATTTTGATATAGCCTGCCTATTTGGTAATGGAAAAATCCTTAAAGTAGGTCCCGATATTAATCTGTGCATTAACTGAACTTTCTGCAATTTGCGATCAGTTTGTCTGTATTTATTGTTTTGAATACTGTTTTGTAAATTTATCGCCTCAAAAGAATTATAAACACATTTTGCATAGAATTTCATGGACAGTTTAACCGAGCACCCTCCCACGCGTGCCCCCCCCCGAAGATTGAGGTATCATTACTTCATAGAAAACATGGGGTAGGACATTCCAACCAACACACAGCGAATTCACAACTCATCAAATTCCGGGTGCTAGTCTTTTTCAAAGACTTACCGTAGGAGGACGCTCTTACGCATATCGAACGGCTGCACACAGACTTGGCTAAAGACTAGGCCTGGTCACGAATATAAATCCTTAAAATGGGCGTGATTTGAAACTACATGTTTTGCAGCGGGGTTATCCACTAACCTCGACGGATTTGACAGTAATAATTTTTCCCTAAAGATCTTTCGAAGGGAGGTTAAGAGTTGGTTTTGTAAATGTCACTGAGACGGACTGCAATAGTAAATGCACGTAAAGGTTCCCCAAATACGTTTGGAAATCACAATGTCCCAATTCGAGCACAACGTGGTCTACCCCCCGGGTTTAGGAACAAAGCGTGGTTGTTGTTAAACGCATGTCCAAACTTTCGTTTGTGCCTGCATATGCCTGAACGGGCTATACATAACGAAAGTAATTCGTACCTACTTCATATAACAATTTTTTCCTGTTTTTACATTAAAGGTCCATGGCCCGATCGTAATAGCCTCGTCCCCAGGAACCCCAGTTTACCGGAAGTGGTCAACATTTTGGTATCAGAAGAAAGCTACTATTTTTTCATTTACCGTTGAAATCTTAGAGCCAAATGATGTTTGGTTGGAAGTGATGAGCGAAAATGGACCCTTTTGGTCGACCATATTAAGTTTACACAGTACTCTTGGGGCTACAAAAATCACGTTTTTAGCTCTCGCACAAAAAGGATTGAAATATCGACGCGAAAACTTTGGTCTTCAATCTAAAACCCCATCTGCAATCTATCAAGATTGAATAAAACTTCATATCCTTAAATCGGGCCATCCCCCTTTAATATTTTTTGTGTCAATTTCAAAAATTCCATGTTCCAGAATAGCCAAGTTCATGACCTTTTATCTTTTGTTTATACTAGACTATGTGTTGATTGGTGTAAAATGACCCGTCAATTAAATAAATAAAATAAAAGACAAAGTTGCAAATCGATGCACTCTACCGAAACCCAGAGGACATAAAGCATTATTTTGCATATAGGGCACCGTTTTGTGTCAAAACTGTGTTTTTGCATTGCCTTTACACTTGTTAACCCTTTGTGTGTACATCAAGTAAGTTTGTAACAAACCTCTCTGGAGTTGGCTTAGGTTGGCAAAAACGAGCACGAGAAAATTACAAATCAGGGTCCCTTTAAAACCACTTTAATAGCTATACTGACCAGTGTCACGGGATCGAGCCACTATTCCTAGCAAATAAACAAACTGAGTAATAGTCTAGTAGTGCAAAATCCACATAGAATAAAGCTGCCTTGAAAAAAAATCTTAATCAGAGGTAATCTTCTTATCGACCCAATACAAAATCCGTGGGTATACCTTTAAAATTAGTTAATGACGTTTTAATTTTGTCATTGAAGTGTATCCGTGCGCAACTTTCTGTAATTCTGGTAACCCAACTTGTTTTTAGTGAAATCATTCAGCTATTATGTTGATTCAAACAGTGTTGAATTGAATTCAGCGTCTTAAACTGCATTCATTGTACAGGTTGTACTATCCGATATTCTTGTATCAGCTTCGATCCCTACCATCATTCATTCACGAATCATTGTTGGATGTTTTAAAAATTACTGTGAATGTTTTGGTGTCATTTGAAAAAGTAAAGTCCAATATGATATTCTGATGAAGGTCATCCGAGGTCATTGTGAGATGGGCTCAAATGTTAAAGCTGCGGGGCGGGGCGACAAAGTGATCGCGGATCCTTCTTTATGATTAAGCCAGGGATATACTACGCAGTCGCAGCGAGCGATTTCTGCTTCGTGAGCATGCGTTAACACTTGATCTTGGGTTCAAAATCCGGTTGTGTTGGCAGGACAATCGCTCGCTGCGAATGGTTAGTAGATCGTGGGCTATTATGAGTGCATTTCTTTACGTTCATTGGTCAACGTATTAATGCAGGAATATATAGTGTGCTAAATGCATTGAAATGAAAATCGGATTCAATGATATGATATTTGCAGTCACAATCTGTCAACCGTTAATAGAGAAAATGATTATCTTATGAACCAACAGTACAATCGCTAAAACCAATTGGCACACACCGTCTACTAAAGATTTAATTTCATATAACAACAAAGTCTAGTCACCAGTTTTGTTTTAGAGGGAATTGCGTTTTGCTTGGTTCGTGTCCTAGTTGTTGTAATATAACATAATACCAGTATTTGTATAGCGCCTTTTCTAGCGGATTAAAAGGTTGTTGGCTTCTATGTACTAGGAGATATTTCGGATTCATGTTGCTTCCTCAAAGTCGCGGCCACAAGGCGGCATGCGCCCACAGTATCAACACTTACAATTGTATTACCTCAGCAACGCCAAGTCTACTTGAGAACATGTAGGAGTTTACCTTACTTTGTGTGCAAGTATGACTCTTTGTACATGGTACCGGCGGCTTAGCGTCCCCTCCGAAGAACGAGGATACGTTCATTGTTCCTGAATTTTGATAATGACTACATAGCGCTTAGGCACCAGTTACATGACCGAATTGAGTATCGAATGAATCAAGAACTGTCCCTACCAGGTCCTTGAATTATTTCTCTCTCCTTAATATTACTTTGAAATTTTAATTTTATGAATTTCATTGAGGGGAATACGATTTTTCTTTTTTGGTTTTTGTAAAATATCCATCATTGACGAATTCAATGAACATGTATTGATTATAACCTATCATAACTTTTCGTTAACTGCCAGATGATCTCAAACACACATTTTTAACGCGCGAACATGCCACGTAACCATGCTCATGGCGTTGTGCGGCGGCCGTATCAGCGTTCAGTCCATCAGAGAAACATATTGCCAGAACAGTTTATGCCAAGAAGCTCGATTTTAGAGCAGGGGAAAACCGGATATCCGGAGAAACTGCGGAACGAGTATGGATGAGAAACCAAATTCCGCCGAGAACGATCCCCCCTGCCGGGAATCGAACCCAAGACCTCCTTGGTGAAAGGCTAGCAAAGGAAGATACGCTGCACAACCGTTCCCCAACATGTTATACCTAACAAATATCTGGTGTTCGTTTAAATATTTTTTCTTTATTAACAACCCTATTGAGGGCAACGTTCGATAAACGGTAGTTTATTCGCTGTTGTACGGTAATTCGACTTAAAATGTAGTTTCAATACAAATAAGATAAATCGCCCCCAAAATGAAATTTGACTTTTTACTTAACTAGCATAGTCTCATATAATATTCGGAGAATCACCAGGTCTTGACGAATAGACATGATTTTTTAAACCTTAATTTCCGCTTTTGGGTTTGATCCGGTCATTTTCACCACTTGATAAACAAAGAGGTATGCATAGGCAAGTTTCAGGCATTAAAATATCAGATATTTACATCATAGATGAGGTTGTAGTTGTTTTTGTCCTTTTTTTTCCAATGGCTCCAAAATATGATACGGCAAGACGGACCTCATAGAAACATTGGCCATTATAAAAACGTACACGTTTGACACCACAGACTGAAATCTTATCCGATATTGATGGCCGGCCTGTACTTCCATTGGGTGGAGAAAATAAGAAACGAACTTCAACTTTAAACGAACTGTTTTCGTTTTGGCTAAAACTAGTCAGACGGCCCTGCCTGTGGTTATGTTCCTCCTAGCCAGAACGTTCCGGTCCTATCATGCGTGTTTAACCCTCACTTATGATCGATAATGGGTGGAATTGTTGTTTTAAATTGAAGTTTGGCGTTATCCCTGATATAAGTCCGACAAATCTCATACTTACGTGAAGCAACCTCGCCTTTCTGCGCCGATGTCCATTACATAACCGAATTTCACCTCGGACTGAAACTGGCTATGTGCCAGGAAAGCTAAAATGTGACCAATATGATGTTGTAACACACAAGTCGAGCTCACACGCGGGCAAACACACACACACACCTACAAAACGCACGTCCACAGTACAAAATTCACATCACTAACACGACACCTAAACAACTACGGGAGGAACCCTCCGCGATAAGGTTTTTTGGTTTTCTTTCTAATCCACAACGAAGACAACCTGCAAGTTGAAGCTTATAGAACATGTAAGCTTTATCGCATTAGTATTATTTTGAAAATATTCAGAAATACCAAATAATACATCTAAGATTATTGTGTGAAACTGGATTCTTGCAAGAACACGTAAGTGTATTTTCTCTGTAAATAAACTAAGGCTAATTATCTAAATGGACAAGTTTATTATTATTTTTGTTAGCACCTGCGCTTTAAGCAGATGTCCATCCGAAAACCATTAACTCAATAGTCCATGACATTTGAAGCTTCATACTAGGACTGATGGGCATGTGTCCATTTTTCCCTTTTCAATAACGATATAATATATCGAGTTATATTATGCGATCTTTAGAGTGCCATACGCATGACTACCACAAGGGAGATAGATCGCACGAACGGAAAGTCTCTGTCATTCAAAATGCGGCACTTATTGTGATGTGTGCTACTTTTAGTTTAAAATGTACATATAGGGATGCGAGGTTGGTGAGCGCGTGCGATCGAGAGTTGCTGAGCGCGCGCTCGAGTGTGTGTTGTCGGATGGTGTGCGTCTGTGTGTGTGTCTAAAGTTTCTAGCTCTAGTAAGGTTTTGTTTTAATTGAACATGACATCCAAACATCCCTCTCCAAAATGGCCGCAAGATTTTGGCCCACAAAATTATGCTCCTGGAGCAAAAATCTATAGAAGCAAACCCCCTATACACAGTCACTCTTTTAAGACTCGTTCTTTGTTTAAAACCAAAATAGAGATAATGTTATTGTTGTTATATTTTCTCGCAGAAATCACGGCGTCGTTGGTTTAGTGCTATTATAACAGGCAGGCAAGAAGATATACTTGCTTAAGAGAGATATTATATTAAGAATTATGGAGTCATCTTATAGACAATACGATTTCAGCCATATATAGTGATTATGTTTTCCGTGATGCAATTACTGCTGGAAAATATTGACAATTGAAGAGGTCATACGAAAAGCGTATTATTGTACGTGAAACCTGAGATTTTGCAAAGCACGCCAAAAAAATAAACAGTTCACTTACAAGTACACATTTCGTGTAATATTTCTAAAGGTTTAAGTTTTATAAGTCCTGATATGGTAGATTTCAAATTAAGTGAGAGTTCTTGCATATTTGCGTAGTGGTGATTTTGATGTGTGGGATCAATCCTTGCGCCATGTGGAAACTAGGCCGTTTTGCCATTACAAAACATGTTGTGGCTATTTATACAAAGTTACTGAGCAGAATCGGCTTATTGGAAACTGGTGCATTCGGTTTTATATAGCATGTACTGATAAAAGACTAATACCTTGGTTGGCTAGGATCTCAAGGAACTCACATCGGCTTTGCAAGGTTGAATGGCCAAATAAAAACTTAGTTGCGTTATGTGCGTATTGATATAGGAATGCATTATTTCACCTAGGCTGTGATAAGGAAATCAATATTTTGCAGTGTCGAGGTAAGTTAGTTCCAATAACAACCGTTAATTATGTTGATGTTTTCATCCTAATACAATCTTCAACAGGCATCGTATATTGTTACAGTAATTGTGGCCATTCAAATAAATCCTCTTACCTCTCATGGTAAATGACAGACCCAAAACTTTTAATGAGGTCTCACTCATAGTAAATCTGCTATAGTAAAATCTCTTGCTAAATATTATTTAATCCATTGCAGACCAGCGATTTGGACCCATATTATGTTATGCTATGCAACGTCCTTTTTAAGTTTCATGAATTCGACTGCAATTATCTTCTAATGTAGCAGATTCAACAGGGACATTAACGAAACACGACATGAGTCTCATCGGGATGTTTAATTTCAAAGTGATTCAAAGATGCAATATGACAGAGCATTCATCAATAAACGGTTCGTAATTCATGAACTTTTCACCCTTCAATGATTAAGTAGTGGTCAATAGTACCAAAAAGAGGTTAAAACAAAGGGGAAAACATTGTGAGGAACACAGACAAGTGTTGATAATCAGCTCGTAAAACCACAACACATGTATCACAAAACCAAACTAAACACAAACCTACAACATACTCGCATGCACACACACGAACACAGACACACGACACGCACACACGCGCGAATTAACATACCACACACACACACACAAACGATTAAGTGGACTGACATACAAACCGCGGATAAGAACACACAAACACATAATCGCGCGTACACACTAAAAAGTAATTACAGCTCATTAACCATTTAACCAATAGTTTCTATTTGATTTAAATTGTAAGAACTTTGATATTTTTGTTTGGTCCCTAATAACGGATTCGGAGGATCAATTTAAATTCACACAATTAAGTAACATCCTGGGTCTTGAATATCAAATCATTCTTCTATCAGCCTTCAGGATGTCAATGTGGCAATGGCTGCTTATTTAATTTACAACTCCTTTATTATTCATGATTCCTGTCGTCACGCGTATATCGCTACATTCCATCCCAGATACGTTCGATGTCTCTCAATCTGACCTGGATCCCAAAGTCTATTACTCTAAATATACAGACTGTATCTATTTCGGTTGAGTAAGGAAAGCTACCCAGCAAAGTAGGACCGATCCAGTTATTATCAAAGACAATTGCTTTTAATTCTTGAATGTTAACTCTATAAAGTGGCTGACAGACCTAATAAGTCTAGACCGACGGTAATTTCTTATAACCCTACGATGTGCCTTATTACTAGCTGGTCCTATGGGCTTGGCTTATAAAATAGTGCGTGTTTTGTCGTCTCTCACACAGCATTATCCCATCAGTGAGGCCGCCCAAAAAAGAGTTGGGATGTTAGCTAGGTTTAGCCTCTCGTGACCTTTTTTGCAATGTTGAAGCCTGTAAACACACTAACAGTTTACAGTGAGTCATATTTAAAACACTTATGAATCTGTACTATAGGGTGTTTTTTTAACACAATCACAAAAAATACTACACCCCTTGTTGAGAATTTGTTGATCACTTTGCAAGCTTTAATAGTACAAAAAGAAATCCAGTTACATTAAAACGTTTGATACCCATTGTATACGAAAATAGCTCCATGACTCCCCTTTCAAAAGAAAATTAGAATTTCGGGTAGACGTTTTCATATAGAGTCCCATGGATGCAAAGGAGATATTGCCATTCATTTCGTCAGCGCTACTGCCAACGTCATACAGTGCATGAAGGAAATCAGTTGTAATACCTCCTTTGCACAATGGAACTGTCTATTATGAAACGCTACCGAATTTTGCAGTTGTCGGCTTTCGCGCTCAAAGATATAAGCTGTCGGCCGCTGCATATATAAAAACTTAACATTTTAGGACACCCACATAACACACACAAACCCACACGCACATGCATACATAAATACACGCACACACGGAATGCAAAGTAGTCCTGTCAGCTTTGCTGGGCGCCCCCAAAAAAGTAGTTTCGAAATGTACGAGGGATATCAAAAATGGTTTTCATTGTATTCACTGTTCCTTAAGTACATTATGGTGCAAGATGGTCTCATAAATATCCGTTTACTTTCATTAAAAGTGGCAGTTATTGCAGGCCTGCAATGTGGCTAATGAGAATTTTGTCACATCCCCTATTCGCTTAATCTCGCTGCTGGCAAGTGCTTTTTCCTTGCTCTCACACATCAGGGGCAGACCTCTTGCGGGGTCGGCAATTTGATGACACAAGAAGTCATTCAATAGGTGGAAAGTGTTTTTCAGCGCAATCTGAGGACTTCTACATTGTGGTCTGGCGCACTGTCAAGAAACGGTAAAATGTGTGTCTCTGGGGACATTGCCTATGTATGGAAGTCTAAGACTCTGAGATCATTGCAATCTGGGATCTCTAGAATGGCAAGTCTGTGTACATCGGAGAAATTTGTACTTTGCATAGTGACTATGCAATGAAGTCTTAAGGTTCACATATCCAATTAAGTTTCTGACTCCTCCCTTTGAGTGATTTCATTGTGTTGCCATATGCCTTGGTTATCCATAACAGTTAATCCAGATAATACTGTCCAGTCGCAGCTAGTCGATTGGCGTGCCAAATAACCGGATCTGACCCAAGATCAGTGTTACGCATGCTCACGCGCAGAATCGCTCGCTGCGACTGGAAGTATACATGGTCTTTATCAAGAATGTATGTTGCAAAAGTCGACTTGAGTTCTATTTAGTGGCACCTTTGAATCTGTATTTTATCCCTTTTTTTTATAATTTGTTTGTTCTATATTAATGTAGTGATACAAACGCTTTAACCTATAAGCTTCCATAAATGGGGGGGTAGTTACATTTTGCGATAGGGTAGGAACCATTACAATGCCTCCCTTAGGAAAACAATGTGTGCTGTAAACGATTGACCCTAAAAAAAACCCTGCCGGACTCAATATTTTGAATGCAAATCGCAAAATTATAAAAATAAAAACTGAACATCTGCAGACTGACCCGATTTTCATTTACAATTTCAAAAGCAATTACCAAAAAACAAAAAAAACACAGACGAAAAACTAAAATCAAGACAACAAAACAGATACAACAAAGAACATAAGATTTTAAATATTTCTAGATGTTGTATTATGTTAGAGTAAAATAATGTGAGGTTCTCTTTTTAAAAAAAAATTCCGACCCACCGAACTTTAATATTTCCTCGTTTAACAAACAAATTGTAGGCCTTATTGTCAATTATTGCGAAGGTGTATAACTGAAAGAATGTCGCCCATACGGTTATAAATTGAGCTGCGCGCACTTACACTAAGTGCACAAGGGGGGGGTTCCATAGTGCCAAATCATTTGATTTTTTGCGATTCTCGTTTACGCAATCAAATGTCTCCAAGGAGTTTTTTGCTAATTGTCCCATTTATGAATACGCTTCTCCTGATACTAAAAAATTTAATCCACCTTCGGCTTATTAGAATAATTAGGTGGGTCCTAGGACCCCCCCCCCCCCCCCCCCTTAGGAACTAACGGCAGTGAAACAAAATAATGATTATTTTACTAATTAAAAAATTCGCTAAGCTATCATAAAGGCCCATGCATTAAAGAAACGGGATAGCCTTCTAGAAACCTTCTTAATAGTGAAGAATGCTTCTAATTCATTGCCTTTTATCAAAAAAGGTTAAAAACACTTATAGTGCCAAAGGGGAGCGGGGCATATAGTACCCAACATTTATTTTTTGCGATTTTTTCGGTTACGCAATCCAATGTTTCCAGGAGTTTTTTTGAACTAATTTCTTGATTTTTGATACGCTTCTCTGATACAAAAAAAATAAATCCGCACACGGCTTCATTCGAATAATTAAGGTGGGTCCCTAGGAACCCCCCCCCCCAACCTGCCTGCCCCCTGGCCTGGGCACTAACGGAAGTGAAAAAATCAAGATATTTTACAATTAAAAAATTAAAGTAATTAAAGCTGGGATTTATTTGCTTTATTATATATACCTTCGGAGGTATATTAATAATGAATAATACTTAATCAAAATAACCTTTTATATGATGATACATCAATTTCATTTGTCCATGTCGATGCTCTACTGTGTAATGTAAGTCTTTGGGAAAAATAAGGCGATAGGCGGATTGTTTGAAGTTCTGAGAAAAATCAGAATGGATAAATTTGCTATTTTGCAATGATATTTTAATTGGTTATTTAGTGTAGAATATATGAATTATTTTGTTCAAAACCTTATATTGGATGGTGCTGAGGATGGGAAATGTGCGAACCACTCTTTTCGAAGAGTGGACACTTTCAATTGGCATAGGTCATAGGTCAAAGGTCGAATTTTCATTTTTATTGTGGTTATTAGTTCTTACATGAACCCCCATTTATTGCTGTTGTGTCAGATCAACTTCCATGGAAAGTGTTCCTGGGTTTGGGTCCCTAAGGAACCTCTCCCCCCCCCTTGGGCACTAACGGAAGTTTTTTTAGCTTTGGGCACTTTAAGTGTTAAATCATTTTGTAATTCTAGTAACCTTTTTGCTTTTGGTCAGTTTCGCTAGATATCCTTGAGAAAGCTTATTCCCTCAAGTTTCAGTTAATTCTGACAGGCGCTTTTTGCACGTCGACTGGGCACACCATACTAGTACTTAGCCCAACGGTTCAGTTGATACAAAATCTCAATTTTTTAGGTAAGTTTATGGGAACGAGGCTGTGGAATCACACCAAGTCCTTTTACGCGTATTAAAATAATGAATTCATGTGAAGTTTAAAACCTATCCCATGTACTTACAGTGTTGTTTTTTGTGGAGGTTAATTTGATAAAAGTTTAGCTTCAGCTTGCGGTGGTTTTCGTTCCTAAGTTCCCTTGATTCGTTCCTAAGTTGTGGACTGGCAAAGAGTACCTTAGCACCCCCCCCCCCGAAAGCACTTCTTGCGTTTAGAGTAGTGCATTTATTGGTCATCTACATATGGCTACTTGAATGTTTTTCTTTTCTTTCGTTTCTGGAAATCTTCTAGTGGTATCATATTGAAGTAATTGCAAGAAAAGAAAAGTGCAACGCGTGAGTTTTTTGTCCTTCCCAATGGAAGAACCACAGGAAAAAAACCTTTCTAAAGACAAGAAAATGTTGTTTCAATTTGTAAATCAACTCAGCATATAGCAATAACAATGATGTTCTATGGGCAGGTAACGTCGCTGTACAATGCCACAGGAGGGGGAGGAATGCATCTCTCCTCATTCCTTGTAGTTTATTTTTATACTGGTTTGATGAATCAAGCCTAATTTTTCTTGGTAAATAGCAGTCCTATTACAGGCTATATATGCATATATTACATTCAACATTCGGTTGAATAGTTTGAGAACTTAACGTAAATGTATGTTACTGTTGAGTCCTTTTCATCTGTTGGTCTGTAGCATACAAGATTCAAATCGTTAATCAGAAAAATTTGCCTTTGCAATCTCTGTGTGCATTTCGGCTTGCAGTCACTGTGTTGATTAGAAGTAAATGCCCAAGTAGACGAATTTGATTAAACCATTCTATATTGTTTTGGTCACGGATGGCGCCATGAACTTCATATAGGATGCCGGTCCTTTCCTATAGACAGAACGGTTTTTCATTTGTCTGCAGCTTTTGAGTATGTTTTCTTCAGTTGTTGGCTCGGCGCTTTAAATCTTGTAATTGTCAACGAAGACTGATTGTTGCATACCTTTTGAATGGGTGATGGTTTTGCTCAGACGTACAAATCTAAAACTGGCATTCGCCTTAACCATGTATTCGCTCTGTATTTAGTTCCAAGGTTATTTATAAAAAGCATAGTAGCTTTTGACATGCAGAAAATTGGGTACTGTTTGTTGTTGTTTTTTGTTGTTGCTGACTGTTGTTATTGATGTTGTCATTGTTCTTTTTGTATTGGGGTTTGTGATGTTGGTGTTATTTTGTGGTGTGTTGTATGGTGGTGGTTGTCGTAGTTGTGGTGGTGGTTGTGGTGGGTTGATGTGTGGGCTGTGGTTGATTGGTGGTGGTGCGGCGGTAGCGCAGCAGCTAAAATGAAGATAATTGGGCTATTCAAGCCTGGTTTTTGTTGCTGGCTGCTTTTGTTGAGGTTGTCATTCTTTGTACGGCGCGGTGCTGTGGTGTTAGTTCCGGTGTTAGTTGTTGTGGCGGTGTAGGTTATGGTGGTGGTTGTGGTGCTGCTGCTGGTGGTGGTGGTGGTGGTGCTGGTGCTGTGGTGGCTGCGGGCGGCGGACGTCGGTGGCGGTGGTGGTGGTGGTGGTGTTTGGGTGCTGCTGCTGGCGGGCGGTGGTGGCGGTGCACGGTGGTGGCAGTAATGGTGATGGTGGTTTAGGGTTCGCTACGGGTCATAAATAATACCTAAGGCAGATATCTTTTATATTTTACATTTGTGTATTGAATTTATGACATTCCCTAACAACAATTTAAATAGCGTTATAATCGTTAACAGTTTTACTTACAAATTGCACAAATTTCCCGAAACCTCTGTTTTGTTCACACATTAAGAAGTTGCAAAACACTGTCGTGATTCTATTGCCTCTTCTTCCGCCGTCACAATCGCTTAATCTTCTTGCGCATGACCTAGCTACAAAAATGGCTTATCGCATATACCAGATAGCAGCGCAACTATTGGCTTCAAGATTAATTATTTTAATACACTCCCCGACACCTGTAGTTTGAAACATACTAGACCTTCTACTTTTATCACTGTCTTTGATGACTTTAGTCAAATAGATGGGAGCGTCTACAGTAGACGTGTTAGAATAATATTTAGCACATTATACAACGAAGATTTACATTTTTTTTGGCTCGTCATCCGTTTGTTCCTGTGGAATAAAAGTTTATGGGGGGGTTGAAGGAGAATATGTAATGTAACTTGAAATTCCTCATAAGGTATTATGAGACAAAACGTGGATTACTATAAAGACAAACAACGATTTTAAATTGCTTGCCATTTTAACCTTTTCATAATACTGGGAACAGAAGGGGCTCGGGGTGGCGAGGTGCCGGCCGAACCAGGCATAAAAAGTGATTAGTTAAATTGCAGCGAGAGATTTTGGGGCAACCATATTATATCATTGTATGATTTTTATAGATAAACCAAAGAGGTTCTACCTTGTATTGGCTACAGAAATTCCTTCAAGTGAAAACAAGTTTTAAAACAAAAGGCGATTATGATTTGCTTAATTTCAATATAAACCGTAGGCTGAAGTATTATTTTACTCCTATAGTGACATTAGAATGTTTAATTTGTGTACCAAAATTAACTCAGATTAATCCGTTTAGATGGGATATTTTTTATAGAAAGCTTTACATTTGTGCAGAAATCAGAATTTTGCCATATTTGTAACGATAGTCCAAGCCTGTAGGATCCTTCATAACCGATACACCGTGTTTATTCTATTTTTTTGATTTTCAACGGTTTCTAGACCATATTCTTATGTTTGATGCCAGACGAGAAACCTTGAGCAGATTTGTAGAACACAAAAAACAAAATGGCCACAAACACTAAACTGGCAATCCATTTTTTTCACTCTAAGTTATAAATTGTGAGCCTGTCTGGTTAATCATTCATGTGACCAACTAACATATGATTCTGTAATCCGCTTACTCCATTGCATCAATGGCTGACAATACAATATAGTGTCTGATCGTGATATATTTTTGACTGGTAGATTGACAAGTGGAATCTATCTATATCATAATGTTTTGAACTGTCAGAATTAATTTAAAAATCGTACCTATGAGGTCGGAAATTGCATATTGCGCAGCAGTGTTATTATTAGTAGTAGTAAATCAGATCCCATTTCTCGAAAGTTGGGGAAGAAGGTTTGAAGATGTTTTTCTATAGTTTTGAAGGGTGCTGATCATAATTTTTTGGGTCCAACCTCTGGTGAATGTGGGGAACTTTGTAAAATAAGGGGGTAAATTAGTAAAGGGGTAAGTGAAATCAGTCAATTGTGTTTAAAATGTACACCAATGTATTTGTCCTCATTATAAAGGATTAAAAAAGGTATATTTGTCTAGGTTCCGAGCTTCAGTTAAAACAGGTACAGCCCTATTTATGTTCAAGGTCATACTAGGGGGTAACTTTACCCGTGGTTCCGATTTCGTTAAACTGGTGTCAAATTGTTCGTAATTGCCTAATATTACAATGTTGTCGGTTGGTTTCGTAATTCAACTAGGGCACAATGTCACAATGGTCCCGACAGGGGTCAACCAACACTTGTATTGTATACAGATGTCACTCAAAGATTGAAATGGATTTTCTGCTTCAGTATGACCAGGGCACTTAATGGACAACGGTTTGCAACAAAATCCTAGCATTGGATTTGTTTGCCCCAGAATGACCATGACCTAAACAGGGCTTGTAGCCGTTTACTAAAGGTCGCAACCTATACAAACAATACCCTTTTTTTAATGCCATATAATGAGGACAAATATATCGTGTACATTTAAACCATTGACCTGATTTCAATTTACCCCGTGTAATAATTTTACTCCCTTATTTTACAAAAGTTCACCACATTCCCAGAGGTTGGACCCAAAAAATTCTGATTCAACACCCTGCAAACTATAATAAAAACATATTCAAGCCTCTTCACCCAAACTTCTAGAATGGGATTCTCGTTTATAACATAGATATGGAAATTTCTCCTCCTAAATGGAAGCCCAAAAATTGCACAAAGCACAGTGACGTGATTATAAATTCCTTCATGATCCAAGGTGGCTTCAAACTACTAAGAGGATATAATGATAAATTTATCTAAACTAAAAATACATTGTTTGTGTATACCGTAGGTCAATCTGATCAGTTAATATATTAGGTAATCAGATTAATCAATACAGGTAAGATGTCATCCAGTTTGGTGTCCGATATGGCGGGGACAATGGAAAGTAGCGGGGGGGCGAAAATCATATACTAATAATCTAGGATACATATCTCTTCTCTTTATTTTTTGGTGATTTAAATATTCTTTAACAGAAAACATGTATGCAATATTGACCTCTACATACTTGACATTGGCAAGCAATATTGGGGACCCCAGCATAGATGCCATTCTTACAGACATCAATCATTTGGTATTAATTTTCAAACTGCTCTGAATGACTTATAGTGAAATACACAAACATTACAGATCTTGGCTATAATAAATTTAGAGCCCATCTTGAAAGGGTAATGGGTAATTGATTTGATGGTCATTAAATTATTGAAATGAGATTCATAATGGTCTTAATTAATTATATGGAATATGAAAACATGAGTATATATAACATGTTCCCATTCTACGGTCAAAAGTAGAAACAATATCGATCTTTTTGGATTGGCGGCATTTTTTAATATATTAAGTACGTGGTTACTCGAATTAATTTAATGGTCACAAGGGGATTTTTTG
Organism: Ophioderma brevispina; assembly: GCA_023653785.1. NCBI lineage: Eukaryota > Metazoa > Echinodermata > Ophiuroidea > Amphilepidida > Ophiodermatidae > Ophioderma > Ophioderma brevispina. Next base: position 5,915 of record JAMKCH010027256.1, on the reverse strand, counting down.
ACTCGACAGGAAAAAAATTACAGTGTTTTGTGGCCATTTTGAATGCTTGCGTTTCTTCGAAAATGTGACAGTTTCTCGTCGAGCACCCATCAGATTCGATTCAGCAGGAAAAAAGAAACGGTGTGTAGAAACGTTTCATAACAGAATATAAAAAGAGTACATGGTCTTGGACTATTAAGCTTGTAAGTCGAGTTCGCACCGAAGTTGTTATTCTATTTATTATTTATGAATCCTTTTTACTATCATCATCAAATATTTTGTAAAATTTAAACATTTTGACGTTTTAAAAATCTAGGCGCAACGTTGTCTGGAAAGGGCTATTTATGGATAATGGTAAATTGATAATCTCTTAAGTACATAACCCAGTAGGTTACTCATGAATTTTAATGAATTATACACGCACTACGTCATCGGCCCAAGAATTCGGATTACGAATTGTAACCACGTTCAGTTCAGGTAGATTCTTATAACCTTCTTGTATTTGCGCACTTTTTCTTAAAGTCATAGGCTGGTACTCTGAAAAGGGAGGAATAACTTTAGCCATGGGTTTAAACCAGGGTAGTCCTAAAAGAGGGGACTTTTTCTCAAAATACTGTGAAGCTAAAGTAACGGTGAGAAAATGCTATGGGATGGCTGAATTTTCTCACCCCGTTTACAGCACACCTTTAGAGTATGTTGTAGAAAAAAAGGGTTCTCCCCTCTTGTAGGAATAACCCTGGTTTAAACCAGGTATAAAGTTAGGTCTCCCTGTCAGAATACCAGGGCCATAATGAATAGGCGTTCCTGCTCGGATATGAATCTTGCATTGGATGGTGTAAAAGATAAGAATCTCGTAAAAACCTTACCACGCCCAAACCGCACTGAGCTGAGGCCGGCTAGAAAAGTCCAAAAGCATGAGATGGGACGTCATCCATATGAACACCACATATGGGCACAAAATCGCCGCCGACAACCTCGGGGCTTGCTACCCCTGGTCATGGGAACTGGGGAGCCAGGGTTCTCTGTCTGAGTTCAACTCAAGGTATCCAACCTTCTTTACCTTCTATCCATTTACCCCTCTCTTCTTCCTAGAAACGAGAGTAATGTAAGATACGATTGAAAAAAACAGCAGTGTCTCTAAGATGTAGCTGCTGTAGTAACGCAAAGTAACGCCTTTCCAGCGATCTTTACTTTAAGTTTGTTAGCACCTCCCGTAATGGGCTTCATATATCCAAGTCCATTAAAGGGTCTTAAAATGTTCATTATTAGCATTTACCAATGGAAACATTTTATGTTAATATTTGTTGCAGCACCAATCATTAAACAATTGTGGTGGAGTCCATTATATTGGTTGTTCTGCACGCATATGGTGCAGGTGAAGTTTTGGTATAAAGTAACTAGTGCCTTAATTTGGTTAAAAGGGGTCCTGCGCGTTACTATATAGAAATTCTGGGGTCATATCTTTCAAAGTATGAACTTTGCCCGGGACAATAAGAGCAAGTAACCATATGTTTTTGTTCAAAACTTCTAGTGGCTCGAACAAGTGTTTGCGTTGTGATTATGTCAAGCAACAAAATGGCAAAACTTTCGCGGCCCTTTTATGGCCAGAGGAACTACGTTAACTCGAAATTTTGACTTTTGAGATAAGATAAAGTTATTTAATGGGCAATTGGGGCGCTGCTGTCATTTCTCAAAGTCGTCCTTTACCAGAAAGGCTCCCCTTCTGAGATAGCACATCATAAACTCGGTTGCCTTTTACCATTTTGAAGGTATTTTTCCGGCAAAACTGCGTCTCTCTTAGTTACGTGTCCATTTCTCTCAAAATCGCCTTATTATTTCATGGCAAAACTACCGTAACTCAAGCTACGCAATTTTTGCCATAAAATATTCCATGAGTGCCGGTAGTTTGCTATACAAATTTAATGGGTCTACAGATGCTCAAATCAAATTAAAAAAGCATAGATCAGCTAAAAATGTTTGTAAGATAACACATATCAAGATTAATTCATTTGTAAAGTATATTTGTGTTTAGCCATTGAAATATAGCTGTGTATTTGCATAACTGCTTTTTCCTAAATTTATATGCAAAACTACGTAACTTGACAAATTGGGTTGTAATCTGAAATGTTAATCATTAACCTTCGAAATTGATGGATAGACAGACAATGATATGATAAATTATTAAATGTTCAATTCAATGAATTTTTAAGTATAAGAAAATGCAAACGGGCAAACTTTAAAGTAAATATCTCAAAAGGACGATTTTTGAGTACGTAGATTTTGCCAAGGAAAGGGACCGATCGTATATTGCTTTAGATTTTGCCAAAATATATCACGAGGAAAGATTCCTGTCGACACGGGAACATTTTACTATGATAGTGAGAATACTTAGTTCCTCTACATACGAATTAATGAGTTTTATCAAAATATTCGTGTTTAAAAGAATTCAAAAAATGTTCAGAGTTGATTCGTCATAAATTAACAGCTCTGCATCCATGCGTCCGCGTATGGCAAGCCACAAAGGGAAATATAACGTATTGCTTGAAACGCGTTTGAGAGGAAAGTAGCACACGCGTTGCGAAATTTCGCACGCGTTGCGACAGGCGGCAACGCGTGGCGACATTTCAGCAACGTTGCGGTGTCGGCCCACTCAAAATCATGAATTTCAGTGACGTAAAGTAGACCCACAACGGCATTGGCTAGATTTTTTACTTTTTTTTGCAACTCGTTGCAAACTTCACAACGCGTTGCGAGCTCACAACGCGTTGTGCAAGCTTCACTACGCGTTGCTAAGGTTAACAAGCCATAAGGGTACTAACGTATTGCCGCAACGCGTTGTGAGAAAGTACAACGCGTTGCGACATTTCTGCAACGCGCTGCGACATTGGTTCGTCACAGAAATTCACGATTTGATTGGCCGACACAGAACGCGTTGCTGGAAATGTAGAACGCGTGCCCCCGAAATGTCGCAACGCGTTGCTACTTTCTCGCAACGCGTGCAGCAAAACGGTATTGCCTTTATGGTTGCCATATCCGCGTACTTTTTATCCAATCTCGGGCGGGCTTATAGCCCTAATTCACGGTGTACGAGTTTTTTTTGGCATTTTATTAGAATATTGCGGTTGCTATTAACACTTTCAGCAATATTCGATTGAACCTTACGTATCTATGTTCGTGTTATAACAGGCAAGTCTTTACAAAACATTATAATTTAATTCAAACCGTCAAATATATATGGCACACATCCTTTAGACCTCAAGGGATCTATCCATACATTAATATTAGGGGTGTTCTTCTGTACCAGTTAACCCGAACACGAAAGAAAAAAATGAGAAGGCAACCCTGGCTAGCTCGCCATGTGTGAAACATTAATAATAGAAAGATGCACATTATCGTCGATCCACATTTAAGGGAAATTTCACAAAGATTAGTATCATCGTTCGTGACTGAATTGAAGCATCTGAACTAACTATTGTAATCTTGAAAACTGCATGTAAAATTTAAGTATCAGATAATTAGCCTACTTGTTTTGTGTTGTTTGTTTGGGGTTGTTTAACTTCAATACATATTGATTAAATTTAGAAAAAAATCATAGCGAAACATAAAGTAACGTTTGCATATATACGCAACAACGAAACTAGCTAAATTTGTCGGACTCTGCTGTTAATTGCCAATCGATATTTTTCTTTAATGTAGTTATAATGGGTATAACATTATTTTGCGGCGTGTGTGCTTTGTTTGTTGTTGGTGTGTGGCGTGTGGCGTGAGTGTTTGTTGTGAGGGTGTGTTTATGTGTGTATTCCTGCCGAATATCCCTCTACGTGATAAAATGTTTGCCACCCGATTATTGGATTACACATAGATAACAAGATTTTCCTTTATGAGTTATACTTATTTTTTTCCTATAATTTCGTTTTATTTTGATTTTTTTATTTTAAATATTCTCTATATGTTGGATTGCACCATCTGGTAAAGGAACTGCACTGTTGTAAAAATAATTCCAAATAAAATTATCTACCATGTCGGTCTGAATGCAAGTTTACTGGCATTTCCATTAACTTCTTTTTAAAAGTACAGTTTGTTTCGCTTTCAATCCATTTCCCGCAAACAAATAATATTTGTCTTATTTGAAAATGTTTGTTATTGCTATGGTTGTTAAACGAAAGGTCAAGATTCATTATATTCCTTTTAATGTGAAATGACTTGCATTTTGCCAGTTTCAACACGACTGCTGAAATACAGAACGCAGAAACATGAGGAGGACTAAACGCTAAAGACTTCAATAAGACATCGCCAGATTACCTACATTTCGCTCTCCGGCTTTTATAAGTTTCTACGAGGGTCTTGATTTATTCATTCCATATACATAATACTGTTGTGCTTACTTTTGATAAGTTAAAATGTTTAATTCATCACATTTCCTGATTCAAAAGGAAAGCAAAGCATATGCGTATGTTTTCTTTCTGAAATGAAAACGTTAAACATTTAAAACGGCTTGAAATATGCGGAACTGGTATTTACCAATTGTTCAAACTAGGGAAATACGTAGTAGTGAAGTATTTAAATCACTGAAAAATTGTTTAAACATTTTTATGCCCAGGAATATGTCTTTATTAAAATGGAATATATAACCGTCAGAGGCAAAGAATATTTAACACACAAAAGAATATTTTATGGCATTAATATCAGCCGCATCTGGAGAACATTTGTCATTCAAATTATTCAAATATGACAATGAAGTGCTGGCAAAATTTCTATTTTCAGGACGAACATTAAAATGATTAAAATTCATGTTTACAAAAATCAATACATGCATTGCAGCAAGAAATCAAATGAAACTAAAACGAGGCTAAACCACCTTTACCTGATTTAGGTAGAAACCGCAGAGTGCATATTATTTTTTATCGTGTCTAGTTTCTTTCTATTCTATTCTATTTCTATCGAAGAGTACTTTCCATTTAAATTCCACTAGCAACTTGAGTGATTAAGTATTCTTTACAGAAATGTGGTGTTGTATAACAAATAATTCCATTAAATAATTCCCTCGAATAAGCAAACAACGAAAACAATTTCAACAAACAAGGCAAGATTAATAGTTAAATAGGCAAAATTAAAGTTAAATACTGCATTTATATCGAAAACTCTATTTTCTAAACAAATGTTGTTTACTTTCCGCAATATTGCAAATAATAGAATATATGATAATATATGAATTTCTTTGAATTTGTGCTTATGATACACAGGGTGGTACTTCTCCGATCATGTTATCGCGTATAAAGTATTGCAACTAACCAATAAAATGATCTGAAGCTCGACTAATCGTACCTTTACGGCATAAGAACGTTATGCGGTAAAGATAAACTATCGCACATTTTTCAGAAACGGACAAAAACTAATGCGCATGTATTTTGATAAGTTTGCTAGAGTAAGATGGCAAAATACCATATGCATATCCTACAATTACGTGTATAACTTCATGCCATGTAGTGTAATTGAGATATTAAACGCCATGATGGAAATAATACATTTCCCAGGTCTTTTTAGTTTTTAATTGCGCAATGCGCATGCTCGAATCGTTTCTAAATATTTTGCTTATTTTTAAACTGCAGAAATAAGTTTGTGCTTCCAAAGTAGTAACTAAAGTGATATAAAGTTACCAAATTAGATATTTACCAATGTGAAAAGTCCCCTATCAAATAACATATTACCGATCACGTGAGATTTGAAAAGAAAGTAGGCATGAAATCGTTGTGACTCTCTAGTAAAAGAAATCAAACCCGAAGGAAAACACAATGCACTTTCTGACGAAATTGGAATTGGGGATTAACCACAAGAAATTTGGCACATAAGCAAGCTATGATTCAATTGCTGAATGCAAACAACGCTTATAATGCACGAGGCTGCGCTAAATAAGATGAAAAAATAAAGTGTTGCAC